>CM046835.1:50033920-50162068 GCA_025618425.1 Heliocidaris tuberculata
AGCGTCTGTAAAAAAAAGGCGCCTGGCTAGAACGTTCCCAAGGAAGAGGAGGAGGTGCATACATTGCGGCGGGAAAGACTGATTCCCATGTTAATGTTATCTATTTATCTATAAATATAGAAACATAAATGCATTAGGCGCTATATAATCCCAATCCGAGCCGCTAAAACAATAAGAAGTGATTTTTCAAAGAAGAAAGTAGGGAATATTGATAGCTAGTTTTTTTGTTTCTTTTCCTGCAACCTTTGGCTTGTGTCTGCAGCAACAATCCGTCTAGTCGACGGTTCATCAAGTAACGAAGGACGAGTTGAAGTTTTTTACCTAGGACAATGGGGAACCGTCTGCGATGATCTGTGGGACCTGGCTGATGCGAACGTCGTCTGCCATTCTCTTGGACTCGGTCCCGCCCTAGAAGCTGTCTCTTCTGCTGGATTCGGTGTAGGCACGGGGACTATTGTTCTGGATAACGTCGACTGCTCCGGAAGCGAAACGAGTATCTTCGAGTGTGGGAATGCTGGTCTTGGAGTCCACAACTGTGGACATCATGAAGATGCAGGAGTACGTTGTTCCCTAAGTACATCAGGTAAAATCACATGATAATATTAAGTAAGAGAAAAATTATGTTCGTAACCAACTTTTTTTTTTGTTATCTAAAAAGAACTGATTGATGTACATTTACATGTTGGCTTTGAATATTCAGACCATACTGACGAATCATACCCTTAATAACATCCTGGAAATTGCTGTTTTGGGGGGACAAGTTGGCATATTGTATCTTTAACTGTTAAAAATATGAATTGCAAGGTTTCGAATTCGTTCAGTTATCATGCCGCACTATTTCAGTCAACCGTGATTAAAATAATATTTATTACACGAATTAATGAAAACACAATTCGAAAGTGGTTGCACCCTGTCAATACTGTCAAGAAAACTAATGGCAATGATGCTATTGGAAAGTTAGTTATGATACATATTTTTTGAGTAGATAGACACATTTATTCCGGTTTATCATCATCATTATTATCCTTATTATTGTTGTTATCATTTGTATTTTCATTTGTATCATCATTATTATTATCATGAAGTAATTGGATTCGCCTGTTTCGTGGGGAGGGGGGGGGGGGGACTGAATTACTGTAACCCTCGAGTCTCTCCTCCCTGTATAACTACTTGGGATGTGCAAGTGTGTCACTACACCAGCGAATTTGGCAATGGGTTCTCAACGTGTATCGGTGATGGCTGTCTTACACATGTCCTATCCGAGGGACGGAGTGTTTTTCACCTTTACCTAGCCTGCGTCTATGAAACAGATGAGGAACGCATTTACACACAACGAAGGATTGAGTTATCTATATACACATAATTAATGTCCTAAAATGTGTTTATACATGTCCTTTGTATTATGTTGAACGCAGAAACAAAATTCGATCAAACAAACAAACAAACAGGCAGAGGCTTTATTAAAATCGCCTGTCATGATATTCCCCTTAAAGGGCAATCCAACCTTGGAAATAAGATGATTTGTATGAAAGCAGAAAAATAAGAAAAACAGGATGGTGAAAGTTTGAAAGAAATCGGACAAGGAATAAGAAAGTTATGGATGTTTGAAAAATGAGATCACTACATCTATGCAAATCTCAAATTGGCAATTTGGTGATTCAAATGTGACATGTTTGTGTACAACTCTCCCATTTGTCGTACACAAAAATATCATTAGTTTGCGGTTTTCTTCGAGGCGCTTTTACCCTCGGGGCAGTACTCAAAATATATTGGAGATAGGATATTGTTATAGGTCCTCATGAAAGAAAGAGATCCTACTGAGTAATACATTTTGAAAAAAAGTGACATTTTAGTCATTTTGTGTGTTGGAGTGAATGGGGGAGTTGTTCACAGCTACATCACAGTGACATTACCTATTCGGCCAATTTGAAATTCCCATATGTATAGTGATTACAACTTTCAAAAAATCATAATTTTCTTATTGCCTGTCCGATTTCGTTCAAACTTTCACTAATCTGCTTCTTTGATTTTTCTTCTTTCTTTCTTTCAGAGCAACTTGCTATTAAGGTTGGATTTCCCTTTAAAGCTCATAGATAGTCTCGGTAGCAAAAATCATACTGGCAAGAAACTTATCTGAAATAGTCACATATTATTCTCCTTTTATCATAAGACATATGTACGAGATTATTTAACATTCCATTCACGATTTCGAACAAATTTTAGTGTAAATATCTATAAGAAACGCTTGGTAACGGCTTTTCACTGCCTCACGCTAAGACCATATCCACCCGAAGGTTCCCCGCACAATAAACCCAGCGCTTCGCATTATGTGTAGCGTATTCTACACACACAGCAATCCTCATAGGTAGTGTGTGTGTGTGGCCGTTGTTTGAATTTACATCCCCTCTTTTTTGGGCCAGGGATTTTTATTACTTTTCACCTCTCATTCGATAAATATTTCACTTGAGGAGGAAAAAACTTCACAGTATCTTAGCTATGTTAGTACCCTGCTGTTTATGAAGTAAAATCAACGAAATCTCACGAAAAGTTTTTGAGGGCTTCCCAAAACTATCTGTTTATACCTTTAATAGGAAATCCCTGCGAGCTATAGACAACGTTCCCATGAAATACATATTACCTCTTATTACCCAAGAAATGACAATGCCACTTTTCTTTTGTGATTTCTACTAATCCGAGTCACTAAATATCAAAACAATGAGACGTGAATTTCTTAAGAAGAAATTAATTAATACTGATAGTGAGCTTAAAGGAAACCAAAACCCAAGGAGAGAATCAGTGTTATTGGAAAGTGAGAATTCAGAGAAGCACTTTACAAAAAGTTTCATTAAAATTGGTTAAAAAATGAGAGTTATGGATGTTTGAAAAGTCTCATTTTACTTTCTATGGGGATCCTCAAATTGGCAAAATTGCTTCAAAATGGCTGATTTTGTGAACAACTCTCCATTTGTTTTGTACACAGATTTTCAGATTTTCCCCATTGTCTTTCAAGGTGCAGTTAATCTCCTTCTGAGCTCAACATATATAATGGGAAAATGTATTTTACACCACATATGTCGAGTTCAGGAGGAGACAAGGAGCACCCTGCGAGATAATGGGGAAAATCTGAAAATCTGTGTACAAAACAAATGGAGAGTTGTTCACAAAATCAGCCATTTTGAAGCAATTTTGCCAATTTGAGGATCCCCATAGAAAGTAAAACAAGACTTTTCAAACTTCCATAACTCTCTCATTTTTTAACCAATTTTAATGAAACTTTTTGTAAAGTGCTTCTCTGAATTTTCACTTTCCAATAACATTGATTCTCTCCTTGGGTTTTGGTTTCCTTTACTGTTTCATGCAATTTTCGCCAGTGTCTGCAGAAACGATTCGTCTAGTCGCTGGTTCATTAGGTAACGAAGGTCGAGTTGAAGTTTTTTACCAAGGACAATGGGGGACCGTCTGCGATGATCTGTGGGACCTGACTGATGCCTCCGTCGTTTGTCAGTCTCTTGGACTCGGTCCGGCCCTAGAAGCTGTATCTTCCGCTGGATTCGGTGAAGGCACAGGGACTATTGTTCTGGATAACGTCGACTGCTCCGGGAGTGAAACGAGCATCTTCGAGTGTGGGAATTCTGGTCTTGGAGTCCACAACTGTGGACATCATGAAGATGCAGGAGTACGTTGTTCCCTAAGTACATCAGGTAAAATCTACATATTGACTTTAATCTAATTTTGCGGGAAAAAAGTATGTTCAACGTCGACTTTTTTGTGATTACAAGAAATGTCATCGAATGATTGATGTACATAACGACTTCACAATGAACATTCAAACCATACTGATAAATGTATGTTTGGGGACAAGGTGATATAATGCAGTGGTGGATCCAGGATTTCTTGAAGGAGGGGGCTCAATATTCACAAAATTTTCTGACAAGCAAGCAAGCAAAAAAAAAAAAAATCCTCAGCATTTTTGGGCCCCCTTTTAACTCAAAAAAAGCTCTGACAAGCAAAAAAAAAAAAAAAAAAAAAAAAAAAAAAAAGGTCCTCAGCATTTTGGGGGCCCCTTTTTGGTCCTAGGGGAGGGGCCCCCCAGGCCTCCTCCCTGGATCCGCCACTGATATAATGTACGTTGAATGATCGAAAATGTACACAGTTTCATTCAGCATTAATAAATCATGCAAAAAATAATTTATGTACAGCTAGAATGTATAAAACTAACCTTAAAAAAAACTTTACCCGGCCTTCTATTGGTTAAGGTTAAGGAGTATTACGAAAATAAAGGAAAATATAAAACCCTCTCGCGCGGAACCCAACTCAAACTCTGGTTCCGCGTGGACCCTTATTCTATGCGAACGCATGCGGGTGCGTCGACTAGTCTCTTCACAAGTCGCAGTAATGTTTGTGGCGAGTGTATTTCAACTTGAAATTAATTATTAAATATCTCTTCATAAAATGAACATTTGAAGCTCATATTTTGAATTTACAGTGCTGGTCAAAAGTTTCGGTACACCCTTGAATTTAAAATGAGCTTTTACTTTGAACAGTGTCTATTCCCCAAATAATGATGCCCTGATAAAATGTCGTAACGGTTTTGTTGTACATTGCATTATTACTTTATATGTTCTGATACATTCATGTGTGTGAATTTAAACGGTGCTTGGTTGGATACCCACAACTGACGAAAAATGAAAAAGATAATATATGTCATTTTAGAATACCTTCCTCTTCAAAATCGAAAGAAAAGCAAAGTATTCACTGAATTGTCCAAAGGAGTCAAACGTTTGGTTATTGACTTCAAATGTAATAAACTCGATCCCTTAATGAATTTCAGCACATTTAATTACTTGAAATGTCCATTCAGTTTTCCAGCATAAATGTTCAGGGATGTTACTTAGACCTTCCTTTACCCCTACGCTGCTCTTTCTCTACACGCATATCCAACACACAGCGCAACTCTCCAATAATCGCGCGATCCCCAAAATTTCTCCCGTCGAAAAAAGCGAGGGTGGAATTGCTAAGGACTGTTAGCGATACGGAGACAGTCCAGCAGTGGACTACTGCTGCGCATGCGAATGATTTCGTGTTCAGGCTAGGCCAGCTGTTAGTACACTGCCTGGACTGTCTCTGTATCTCGCGATCCGAACAATAACAGTCCTTTGCAATTCCACCCTCATTTTTTCGACGGGTGAAATTTTGGGGATCGCGCGATTATTGGAGAGTTGCGCTCTGTGTTGGATATGCGTGTAGAGAAAGAGCAGCTTTAATAGGGAATTACCCCCCCCCCCCCAAAAAAAAAGGGGGGGGGGGGTCCACTGCAAATGGTCCCTCCCCCTCCCTCCCCTCCCCCTCCCTCCCTCCCTCCCCCCCCCCCCCCCCCCCCCCGTGTGTAGCAGACGACGAGCGAAAGACGTGTTTTGGGATCTAAAATATTTCTTTCTTTCTTTATTGCTGTCCAATTCTGGCAGATTTGGTATCAAATTAATCAGCAAGTTACGCTTCATATAATATCAAAAGAAAAAAAAAATCCTTTAATTTTTGACCAAAAAGTGTGTTTAAAAGCTAGTATCATTAAGTTGCCTATGAAAATGGTTTTAAAAAACTAGAGAAGGTCATGACATAGAAAATAAAAACTGAAAAACTCGTCACTAGAGTGTACCGAAACTTTTGACCAGCACTGTAGTATGGTGACATGGAACCCCTAACATACAGGTAAATTATATTGGGGTGATTGGTACACTTTAATACAACTCGTTAACCGTATGAAATCATCAGCATTGTCTAGGAAACTAGATCCCTGATCGCTATCATCATATTCGAAAAGTGATTGAGGACATTGGTGTACCGTGGTTCCAGTCAATTATCGGGCACTGGCCTTGAAGAGGGGGGGGGGGGGGCATTTACGAAGAACCGATCATAATCGGAAAATGAAATGCGCATTTACAAAGCCACCGATGGAGGGGGGGGGGGGGATGCAGGGGGTGTACTTTCTCATCCTTTCTCCTCTCTCCTTACCTTCCCCTCTGTCTTGATGTAATAGTTCTGTAGAAGTTACTTGTGTTAAGAATTTTGTTTCAAACTGACATGCCATGATTATGATAAGAATTTCCGAAATTTAATATGTTAGTTTGCATTTTATGTTGAATTTACTATGTACATAATATGCCCACAACTACACTGCATATCTCACAATAGCCGGGGAGTGTATTGTGTATTCAGGCGTACCCGCTACAAGCATCTGGCTTACTGGGACCGCGCCTTCTTCCCTATGTAACTTGTTCTTAATTGTACTGATCATAGACGTATTATAGATTACTTTATATGCATGTAAATTGTACTATTTGAACAGATGTTGAATGTTGTCAAAATCAATGGACGAAAATAAATGTTAATTTGAATTGAATTGAAAAGTGTCAAAATTATCACTATTATTTTGTTTTCCCTCTTCGCCATTCGATAGGGGAGGGGAGGGCCCAACCTATCCCTGTAGCTACGCCACTTACTAAAATAATTAGATACGGGTCTTCCCAAAGGGTCAAAACATTCTTTGTAATACCCTTTCATTCAAATTCAACAATGGGTGAATTCACGTTCGGTGTTGAAAGCTGGTGTTGGTGTTGGGGCAAAACTATAGCACCGGCCACAACGCCGAACCTGAAAATGAAGCTGGTTCTGGGATTGACTTCACTAGGTGTTGAGCTATCAGTAATGTGATTGGTATTATTTTTATAAACCCGAATTCGGTGTTGGGGCTAGAATCAGCAGCCCAATTCACGCTCTCAACACCAACACCAACACCAACACCGAACTTGAAATCACCCATTGTTTTCTTCAATTTCCTCTCATCCCGAAAAAGCAAATGTTTAAGTTAAATTCGTGATCTTTAAAATCATCGTCATCATCGTGAACAAGCTTTCCATAATCTTCATACATTTTCTTTTGTGATTTATTTATGCGTCCCTATTATGTGTGCAGACCGTAATTCTATCCCGGAGGGAGGGGGGGGGGGGGGAATACTCAGTATATAGTGTGCGGTGGATATGTGCCGCAGAGAAGACCCCCCATGTTTACACTCAATTTTCCGTTCCAAAGCATACCATTTTTTTTTCTTGTTGAGAAAAAGAAGAGAGAAAACCGTTCCAAAGCACCGCTTTTTTTTCTCATTTCGTCGTTCCGGACGTTCTTGCCCGCCCCGGCTCGTTTCGAGGAATATAATTTTTGGTGAAAAGTTGAAAACGAGTTTCATTCCAGGGCCCCGTTGCATAAAACTTACCATAAACAGTAACTTTGCCATCAATGGTAACTCCCATGGAAACCTTGATTTTGATTGGCTGTTGTGTGATGTTACCATGGTAGTTACCATTGCTGGCAGAGTTATCATTAATGGTAAGTTTTATGCAACGGGGCTGTGGTGCTTAATTCCTCTAGGCTTTCCCCATTGATTCCAATCCGGTTCCAATCCACCCCAGGGAATTCTGTTTTCATTCATGATGAGCTCATGCATGCGAATTAACCCCGCTTATATGAATACACACACCATAGACTTGCCATGACACACAGCGTATTAAGCTAATGGGAGCTTGTGGGAACTAGTTCCGTAGCATCACATTTATAATTATTGTAATCTAGTTCCAAAGACCCCTTTTCCCAAAATGTTAGTAGTTCCGAAGATAATCCTTTTCATGATACGCTAGTTCCGAAGCCCGCGCCTTTTGTTACGGTCTTGCCAGTGGCACATACCTACCACTTTTGGGGTAGATGCCCCCCTCCCCCTCCGGGATTCTATCACGCAGGGATCCTCGTATTGGGATATACAAGTTATACACTGGTATAAACAAGAACGTTGGAAAGCAGAGGGGCAAAGGCGCTTCCTTGTGGTCAGGCCGTTTTTCTGTCTCCTTCATTTGCTGCGTTTGCAATTGAAATCTGAAGCACGTTCTGAAGTAGTTCCACAAATAAAAAAATGTACAAATGAAAACTTTAAAAAAAAAACACGTAAAAGACCAAAGGGGAATGTATAGCTTGGCCTAAGTAGCATAGTTGGGTAACTAAATGATAAACCCCATAGTTGCATGTGTTGGATCAAAGGGCCTGTGTTTATTTAAACTCAGTGATGAGAATCGCTTGATGTAATTTGATTTTTAAAACAAATGAGGATGTTATTTTTCAAGAAAGCGCTGTTGATTTGCGAGTTAGAAAGAGATGGAAGTTTGATGTACAACATGATGAAGAAGAAAAAAAAAATCAATTTGTTCTAGGAAAATTTAACATAGTAAAGAAATTGTTAGTTGTTAGAGTTTTCATTTTCTTATTAACAGAAATAACAACGAAATCACCTGCAGCATGTTCAACAACGCAGCCTGAAACAACAACACAAACAACGGCTACCACCCAGCCCGAAACAACCACGCAGTCTCTGACAACAACACGAACAATGGCAACAACGCAGCCCCAAACCACTACACAACCTCCAACAACACAAACAGCGGCTACCACCCAGCCCGAAACAACCACGCAGCCTCTGACAACAACACGAACAATGGCAACAACGCAGCATCAAACCACTACACAACCTCCAACAACACAAAAAACGGCAACAACGCAGTCCCAAACAACCACGCAACCTCCGACAACACAAACAACGTCAATAACTCAAACAACAACACCAACATCGACAACAAAAAGTAAGTCGGCATGCACAACAAAAGTAAGTCGGTACATTATTCAAGCCTGCTCCAAAATAATCATCGAGTCCGTACCAAGATATCTTGCACATGTATATTTCGATACATGGGAGACAACAATGTGAACATATTTAACAGTTTTTAATATTAAGTTTCGTTTCGCTTTCAGAGCTAAATATCTTCAAGTTACATTATATCAGTCAGTACAGATTCCCTACTCCACTTAAGTATCGCTGTACCATTTTGATTTTGTTTTTGACGGCTCTTCTTTGATACAATTTTCTTCTTTACGACAGCCTTCAGATCTAGACTCTACAGGCTTGAGGCCAAGGATAAGGCACTCATTGACGCTCATCATTCTTACAAAGTACTGTCTGTCATCATGTGCGGCCGACTTTGTCTCGAAGATGAATCGTGCGAATGTTTCACGTACATCAAAAGCAAGGGCATGTGCTTTCTTGGAGAAAAATCAATCACCGAAATACATCTTGGAGCTTCAACGTACTCCAGCTAGCTTAATTTTCTGCATGTCCTTTTTTTCCCTTCTCAACAGCAATCTTTGAAGAGGCTGTTAGAAAAGCAGGACAGTATGCTTACAAAATAAAAATGAATAAATAACTTTGAAAATTTTGTTGACATAGCATCTTTTGAAACTAAACATATTTCATTGACCGGATTTTTTTTCTCTTTCCTATGAGAAATTCAACCATTGTAAGTGTGGTGCCTGTGCAACTCGATATTGCAAATCAATGTAAAAACAACAACAACAACAAAAAAACACCAATGTTGATGAAAATGGATTAAGTATGTTTTAGAAAATGCATTCTCTCTCTGTATATATACAGTCATGTATATCGCACTATTTATTTTTTATCTTTTAATACTGAGGCCTAGTGGCTTTGATAATTCCATGCAATATTTATGTTTCAATAATCATAATAACAGTTTACATATCTCCAGGTATAAGAGAAGATATTTTCATTTTTTATTCGGATACGATTTTTCCGTAGGAACATGTTCAATTCAATTCAATAGTTTATTTTAAAAACGTTTAGCACTACAGAAACTGAATTCCACATGTTTACAATAATCAAGATACAATATCAATATAAATCGCAGAAAATATAAGATATACAAAATAGAAAATGAAATTCTTTTGTCAATTCTTTTTTTGGTGAATGAAATACATGCATATTGTGCTCTTAATGCATTAATGATAGCGATAATTTTGATTAAACACGATAAAAACTACTTTCGAAAAATAAACTCAAGGGCAATTTCAAAGGCCTATTGTACTGCCCATAGAAATCTTGTTCGGATTACGTATTACGCCATTGTAATGTTCGCACATTTCTAAAGGTGATAGATTGAAATTGCCTTGAGTTGATTTTTCGAAAATAGTTTTTATCGTGTTATAAATGTATATGCGATTTGGGTAATTCTTTAGGAAAAATATTTTGATAGAAGAAAATTGTAAGTCAAGCTGAAGCCTCGCTGTTTGTTTATTTTTTATTTCCGTAATCAATGACATGCTCCCCAAAGGAGTGGAGAATGTGCACAGTAAAGTGCAGAATCGCAATTGAATCCAGTGACCGGGGTAATAATGCTGTAAGCGCTTTGGTCGGTTAAATTGTAACTGTTAAGGCGCTATATAAGAAACAGCTGTTATTATTATTATTAATACGTTCAGTTCGATTCAATTCAATAACTTTTTTTTAATGTTAAAAACAATGCAATGCAGCCAGAGGCTGAATTGAGCATGTTTACATGTTTGAACAACACAATAAAAACTACTTTCGAAAAATAAACTCAAGACAATTTCAATAGCCCTGTCTATCACCTTTAGAAATGTGCGAACATTTACATTTCTTTATATATGCAGTCACAGTTTTAGTACAGTGTTAATTTCTTTCACGATCTATAGTGTATCACCGTAGTACTGCAATTAAGCGATTCTCAGTTCCTATTTCTTTATTAATTATCACTTTCAGTATCAAGCTCTGTCGACGTGCGACCAAATTTTATGCTCAAAGTAATGTTTAATTTTCTAGTGTATTGTTTTGTCAATCCTTGTACATATTTTCGCCTTGTACCGTCCTGTAACACAGGCAGTATCCTAGGCTGAATGTTTTTCTACATGCTTGTTTCTGAATTATTTTCAATAAATAAAGTATGTATTAAAAAAAAAAGTGTATTACGTAACCCGAACCTGATTTCTATCGGCAGTACAATAGGCCTTTGAAATTGCCCTTGAGTTTATTTTTCGAAAGTAGTTTTTATCGTGTAATCATATTAGAAATTACATTATACAAATCATTATGAAAATCATAAATTTCAAACACATGTGAATTACCGGTACCTAAAATTACTGACACACATTAAAAATATTGATTGGTTTTTACTAAGAAAGAGAGAGAGATAGAGAGAGAGAGAAAAAAAACAACAACAACATTCTGTTTAGGCAAGAGGTGCAATTCGTAATTTATTAAAAGGGTAAACATGGTAAGAGATATCTACAACATGTAAAAAATTATAAAGTTAAAATCATTGCACCTTTCTTGAATATTACATTTCAGTTAAATTTACATGACATTATTCAGCTCTTTGTATATACAAAAATGAGACAGGGTATATTTTGTTGCTCAGAAATGCATACATATAATAATAAATACCAATAATAAACATGGGCTTGAAAATGATTTTGAAGAATTATGAATAGATGATATACAGTACATTACATAAATATAAATCAAAAGTATTCATTATTTATTAGATATATTTACACTGGCTCCCTGTTCAAAAAAGAATTGAGTTTAAAATCCTCCTCTTAACTTTCCAATGTTTGCAAGGCACAGCCCCAGTTAATCTTCAAGATTTAGTAAAGAAATATATTCCATCAAGAAACTTACGTTCCAAATAAGTCCCTTCTTGTAACTCCCCCGACCATTACTAAATCGTATGGAGATCGTTCATTTCAAGCCGCTGCAGCCGAACTTTGAAATCATAGCATACAGGAGGCAGTCTCTGTCGATTAATTTAAAAACCGCCTCAAGGCATACCTGTTCACTATGGGGCGCCAAGTGTTCACCAAGTTATTCCGTCCAAATTTGCCTCATTTTGTGACAAAATTCAATCAAAACTCGTTTTTGTTACAAAATTAATGAATAGCTATTCCTTTTGTAACAAAATGAATTTAATAGGGTAATTATGTAACAAAAAAAAATTCTGTTACAAAATTAACATTACGGAATCATTTTGTCCGATTTCATTTTGTAACGAAAATCATTCTGTTACAAAATTAACATGACAACATTTTCATTTTGTTACAAAAATCATTCTGTTACAAAATGAACATGTTCAATTACATTTTTTAACAAGAATTATTTTGTCCATTCTCATTTTGTAACAAAAATCATTCTGTTACAAAATGAACATGACCAAATTATTTTGTTCATTTTTATTTTGTAACAAAAATCATTTTGTTACAAAAATTATTTTGTCCATTTTCATTTTGTAACAAAAATCATTTTGTTACAAAATTAATAATGACAGAATAATTTGGTTCATTCTCATTTTGTAACAAAAGTCATTCTGTTACAAAATTAACATCACAAACTAATTCTGTCCAATCTCATTTTGTAACAAAAATCATTTTGTTACAAAATTAACACGACCAAATTATTTTGTCAATTTTCATTTTGTAACAGAATGATTTTTGTTACAAAATGAGAATGGACACATAATTTTGTCATGTTAATTTCTTTGTTACAAATTACCTTTTCAAATTCATTTTGTTACAAAATGAATTGCTGTTCAATAATTTTGTAACAAAAACGAGTTTTGAGTGAATTTTGTTACAAATGAGGCAAGTTTGAACAAAATAAGTCGGTGAACACTTGGCGCCCCTATGCGCGCCAAGTGTTCACCAATCTATTCTGTGAACACTTGGCGCCCCTAAGAGCGCCAAGTGTTCACCAACCTATTCTATACCCACACAGTTACAAATTACCTTTTCAAATTCATTTTGATACAAAATGAATTGCTGTTCAATAATTTTGTAACAAAAACGAGTTTTGAGTGAAATTTGTTACAAAATGAGGCAAGTTTGAACAAAATAAGTTGGTGAACACTTGGCGCCCCTCTGCGCGCCAAGTGTTCACCAACCTATTCTGTACTCACACAATTTCATTCCGTACCACAGAGTTTTTATTTTGTCAAGTCATCGACGTACATATAGCTCAAAGAACGCTGACTGGCCGGATGATTCGCTCGCGGGGCCCAGCCTGGTACATACAAACGGCCGGTCCACGTGTTTGGAGAGAGAGAGAGAGAAATAGAAACTGAAGAAAGGGAGAGAGAGAGAAGTGGAAAGAGAGATACATGGCTGAATGGTTCGCGGGCATATATACGGCCACGGCCGGTGCACATGAAGTGCACAAGAGAGTGAGAGAGAGAGAGAGAGAGAGAGCCACGACAGAGTGGTGTTGTTTGGTTCGTGGTTATGTGAAGGGCAGGGTCGGGGGGGGGGGGCGGATGCGATCTCGAGCACGTGTTCCCCGACCTTTACGCTAGCTAGAATTATTGTTCATGAGATCCCATTCTAAACAAAGCAAAGGACAACCTCAAAACTGCAAGTGTGTGCAAGTCCAAGTCCAAAAGCAAATGCGAGTGTACGTGTAATTTATTCATGAAAACAACTATCTATCGGCAAGGTACTTACATAATAAAACACAGCTAGCTGATGTTTGCTTGAAAGGATTACCAGATGTTGGCGGGGTAGGGGATTGGGTGAGATAAGAAACGGGCAAGGAGATTGAAAACAAACAAGACAGTGTGGGAACAGGATGATGAAGATGTAGACTGAATCTAGATGAGATGATCAGGACACAACAGTACATGTACAGCTAAAATGTCGTTCACAAAAAGAAAAAAAGAGAAGATGACAGAGAGATTGAAAAAGAAAATAAGGAAATAAAGAAATTGAATATGACAAAAAAAAATGAAAATAAAGAAGAACACAATAAAGACAGAAAGAGAAGAAAGATCAGAACAAAGAAAACGTGAGGAAAGTTAGAAAGAAAAATTGACAGAAAAATAAAGACAAATAATAAAACAAGTCGGAAGATAAAATGAGAACAAGACTGAATCCGGGAGTGGAAGAGAACCTCCCTGACTGAATGCTACAAAATAATGATTAAAAAAAAACTTATTGAGTTTTTAAATAATTTTTAAACATCTTATTCTATTTTTTTTTTTAAAGAAAAGATAGAAAAAAGAAGAGAAGAAGGAAAAATAAAGAGAAACATATGAAAGGATAGAAGAAAAGATGAAAAATCAAAAGAATAAAATGTCACGGTATTCTAGCTCAGTTCATAATGTGCTTTAGTAGAGCAGACTGTCCATAGATTAAACAGGGAATTTTTCATTTTGTAACAGAATGATTTTTGTTACAAAATGAGAATGGACAAAATAATTTCGTATGTTAATTTTATAACAAAATTATTTTCGTTACAAAATGAGAACGGACAAAATAATTTTCGTTACAAAATGTAATTGGACATGTTCATTTTGTAACAGAATGATTTTTGTAACAAAATGAAAATTTTGTCATGTTAATTTTGTAACAGAAAGATTTTCGTTACAAAATGAAATCGGACAAAATGATTCCGTAATGTTAATTTTGTAACAGAATTTTTTTTTGTTACAAAATTACCCTATTAAATTCATTTTGTTACAAAATGAATAGCTATTCATTAATTTTGTAACAAAAACGAGTTTTGATTGAATTTTGTCACAAAATGAGGCAAATTTGGACGGAATAAGTTGGTGAACACTTGGCGCCCCATAGTTCACTATAGTATTAGTAATTGTTATTTGTATGGTTAACATTGTAATCTGAATTATATGACATTGCTTCCTCTCTGACATTCTGCTACTCATCTCTCCCTTTGTTTTTCTTCTCTTCTCTTCTCTCACTGTAAAACTTTATCACTCTTATTTCCCTCTCTTCCTCTCTCTCTCTCTCTCTCTCTCTATATATATATCCCTCTCTCCTGCTCTCTCTTTTCCTTCGAAAGCATATGTCTTATGTGCAATGATTTGCACTATTACAGTTTTGTTGCGGTTATCAGTGTAATTATGAATCTTTGTATGTTGTTTCCCAGTTTTACTTTTCTACTGTTCCTTTCTCTCTCCGCTCTGTATCTGTCTCTCTCTATCCCTCTCTATTTGTTTCCTCATTTTACTACTCTACTGCTTCCTTCTCTCTCCCCTCTGTCTGTCTGCCTTTCTCTCTCTCTATTTCTTTAAAGCACATGACTCTAGTGCAGTTGATATGTTTCATTAAATATTTCAAAAATGAATTAACAAACATGCTTTTCCCCTTTGATCCTTCTATCTGTCTATTATTCTTTTATTTTTATTTTTCCTTAAAATCGCATAGGGACTGCATTGTAGTGATATGTGCTATAAAAATATAGGTTTTTATCATTATTATTATTATTATTATTATTATTATCATTATTATTATTATTATTATTATTAATATTATTATCATTATCATGTATGGCATTGGGCTCTGTCTATGTCGATTAGTTTTGCACTAGAATTGGGTGAACATTTTCGTGTTTCACAAACTACAGCAGCTTTCTTGCTATTTTCACCAGCCACTTCGAACATGTCGAAGCAAATGAGCTTTTCTCCAGAGTGTGCCGACCCAAGACATACTTTTTCTCTTTTTTGCTCAAGGGTCATCAGATTACATGTTCCTAATACCATTTGGTACAATCATGAATATGTAGTTTCTACCCATAATGATTCGGCACGCTCCTTTTTAATCATGTTAATTGATTCAAGTGCATTGGGCTGCGGCTTTGTGAGAGCCCAATTAAACACAGGGGCACCGTATTCTACAACCGGTCTTACACATACACAATATAATTCGAGATTCATATGCGGCGGATAGCCCATTTCAACCGTATTAGGAAACTACGGCTGTTCTTCCATTAGGCCAGGAGCCTGTCCCGAAATAGTCATCCCATTTTACCATAAGATTTGACCCCGTAAAGTTACGTAGACCATTTAAGTCATTGACAAAAAGGTTGTCAGCCTGACCGTAGCCGTCGGGTTTAGCCTGCAGAGCCCCCAAAAGAGACCCCAAAGTCGGGTCGATTTCACCCCATCTCCCCCATGCACCAAACTTTGTCAGTAGGAAGTAGTATGACTGGACATTACAAAACACAAAAAACTGACCAAAATTTCCGTCGGGATGGGGTGTCAGACGGGCCCTAAAAATTGGGGTAAATTTTCCCCTTAAAGCCCAGAGACCAAATTTTATCAGAAGGAAGAGCTATGGATGTACATTCCAAAAATATAAAAACTGACAAAATTGTCCATCGGGAAGGGGGTGTCAGATCCCCTGAAATGAAAACCCCAAAGTGCCCTTTGACAACGTCTTGCCCCCCAAATGCTCTGTATGGAAAGAAAAACCATTTGTTACCTTCTGACTATGATAATTCATAAGTGTTTTATTCAATTCAATTCACTTTAAATTTTCGTAACATAATTCTGAGTATAATAATCTTCTTGAGGTGCAATTTGGTGTTAATTGGTCTTTTGGTTAATAAGTTATTAAATTGTGAAAAATGTATTGCTTTCTCAAAAGTAGCCCAAAAATATTGTTCAGGATTATGTAAACACACCCATTGTCCATCTTCACCTGTTTGACAAGGCATAATAGAAGAGCTTTACAGGTATCTGTGGTATGTGACTGCCAGGCTGGAATGTACTATTCATGTGTTAATTGTACAGATACCAAGCAAGCTCCTCTATTATGCCTTGTCAGATGGTCAATGGCTGTGTTTACATAATCCTGACAATATTTTTTGGCTACTTTTGAGAAAGCAATACTTTTTCACAATTTAACAACTTATTAACCAAAATACTAATTAACACCAAATTGCACCTCAAGAAGATTATTACATTTAAAATTATGTTATGACAATTTAAAGTGAATTGAATGAAACGCTTTTGAATTATCATAGTCAGAAGGTAAGAAATGGTTTTTCTTTGCATACAGAACATTTTTTTTAGGGGGGGGGGGGGGGCAAAGCATTGTCAAAGGGCACTTTGGGTTTTCATTTCAGGGGATCTGACACCCCCTTCCCGATGGACAATTTTGTCAGTTTTTATATTTTTGGAATGTACATCCATAGCTCTTCCTTCCGACAAAATTGGGTTTCTGGGCTTTAAGGGGAAAAATTTATCCCAATTTTTAGGAGGTGTCTGACACCCCATCCCGACGGAAATTTTTGTCACTTTTTTCTGGTGTTTTATAATGTCCAGTCATACTACTTCCTACTGACATAGTTTGGTGCATGGGTGAGATGGGGTGAAATCGACCCGACTTTGGGGTCTCTTTTGGGGGCTCTGCAGGCTAAACCCGACGGCTACGGTCAGGCTGACAACCTTTTTGTCAATGACTTAGATGGTCTACGTAACTTTACGGGGTCAAATCTTATGGGTAAAATGGGGTGACTATTTCGGGACAGGCTCCCAGAATACATGGGGTCCTTGATAACAATAATATTACATAAACATGATAAATATGTTCAAATATTGAGAGTAAACGTGGAAAAATACAAACTCCTACCAAATACACATATTGTAATAAACAAAACAAAACAAAATAATGTACTGAACACACATGATATCATTTTGAAATACAATATATTTCTATTCTATTTGCAGTACATATTCAATATATTTTATAAGGGATACAGAACCATACAAACCCTAAACAAGAAAATAGAAGGAAAGAGAGAGAGAGAGATGAAACTCCCTTGTGCACAGTTCTATGATATTATGAAATAATTTTGTAGATTTGTTTCAAAAGTTTGGATCTTAAAAGCACTACGGGTAATTGTTAATAAATGAAGCTCCTCTGTAGTAGAATGTTCTTTTACAGTTATTGATTCTCGGTTTTGGGGAGACTGAGATTCCCTATAGAACGCAGAAAATACATGTATGGTTTAATTGGAGTATAGGGCGTTTGATATAATACAAGTACAAGATCATTTAAAATTTTGAATGTTCTTCTTGAAATACACTCAATTTAAAGCGTCATGGATATGAGAAGTAGGGGTATGGGAGTATGGATTTATTTTTAATATGGTTCTTCTTGCTTTGTTCTGAAGTTTTTTGTAACAAATCTAGATATAGAGGCAGACTGCAAAACGTTATCTGCGTAGTCAAAATGGGGCAGAATTATAGCAAAATATACAATTTTGAAAATAAATCCATTAACAAAATCCCTCAGTCTTCCACTCTGTTTCAATTTTGCCTATTTCTGAGCACATTTCCCCCCAACTTGTTTATTCCATTTAGCCTAAGCTCTTTTTCATTAAAAACTCCAAGATATTTGATAGGGTCTATGTTCGTTAATTTTTTATTATGAATTTTTAAATCTAAATAACTGTGCCTTGCAAACATCTATCTCCTTCAAAATAACATACTACAGTTTTTGTACAATATCTCTTTCTATCAAAGCCATAAAGTCTCAATCCAACGCCTTCTCTCTCCCTTTCTCGCCATCTCTATCGGTCTTCTCTCTTTCTTTACTTCTACTTTCTCTCTTTTCTTTCCCACTTATTTGGTCTTTTTCTATAAATTGTGGTTCTTGCTCGTCATTTCATTCCTAAAAAGAAAGAAAAAAAGGAAGTAACAGATTTACCAAAATAAATAAATAAATAATATAATTTTAGAATTTCCTTCGACACAAACACTTTACCTCTCTAATAAAATAATTGTGAATGGTTAGGGTTATATTAGTTTGTACATCTTCTTTAACAAACGTAAACCACAGAATTCCATATGCTAAGGACAACTATACATAATTCAAAACGAACCACCAGCTCCTGAATACAAAGCATCAATTATCATAAATACGAAGCAATCAACTCAAAATCGACGTTGGCCTGTTAATTATCATTTTAGCGAAAACCCCCATACATCCAGCATAATTTAGCAGATTTCGTAGGTATCGTGTCTTCACTTAGCATGATTCTCAAATAAACGAACAGTACAGCTTATTATGTCCGCGTTCATCAAACCGTGTCAAATATGCATTCATCGCTATCATGAAGGTAGCACAAATGTGCCAACAAATTGTCAAGAATTGAAAGTGACAATTTTGGGTGCATTCAGTATACGCAGATAAGCTAATTTTTTTTTAAATTTTTTAATTTTTTTGATTGGCAATCAATGAACACAAGAATGAAAAGGTCTGAGGGCCTTAAATAATTTCTTTTAATTCATCAATTAAAAAAAAAAAAAAAAGAATGTGAATTCTTTTCTATTCCTCCATCACCCATAAATACATTGCCTCTAGCGTGGCTGAGGCCTGTAAAACTTATTAACAAATCCATGAGTTGAATGAGACTCTATTAACTTCATCAAATTTCAGATAAAAAAAAGTGTCGATTATGAAAGTTGGCTGAAGGTTTTTTTTTTCTTTAAATCAATTAAGAGGCCTCTTTTCATTTTTCTTTCAATAAGGTGTGGGCGTGTGTGTGTTGGGGGGGGGGGGGTAGTTCTTTACAGTAACAATAACCTATCATCATACTGCAGTTTAGTGTGTTGTTTATCCCAAAATTAAATATATAGGAGTGAAGGCCGGTGATTGCCGATAATCATATCAGGCAGTCCGGTTGACTTGTTCAATATGCATGTAATTACTGGAGTGCATTTCATCGGGGGTTCATCATATATTGATACGACGCTGGCAGAGAGTGTTCGTAGGAAAGAAAGTTAATTAAAAAACCATCAGTTGCCTAGGCTTGCACATGTGAGACAAAATCAAGCATTATAAGACAGGATGCCAGACATAAATATTTAAGTTTTGTATAGTCACTGAGACGTGTATATTAACAGGGTGTTAGCATGTAACGGGACTACATTGATACAGTAGCTGAATGGAAGTACGTGCGAATGGAATGTTTTAATTCAGCATTGGGATTCGACAGAAGTCTATGTACCCGTAGAGTTAAAATCGTGGGAAACAATTTGGAAAGGTAAGTTTGGTTATGAATCTCATGCGTTCATTTTCTGTATTTGAATGATATTGTACAGAAAATCTAGTTAATAGTTTGGTTCGCAGAATAATGAAATGGGAAGTTAATGCTTTAAATGATCAATGTTACAGATATGATGTACCAGACTCGAATTCGTGGAAATGATTTAAACAGTTATCAGAATATTCTTTTCAATATTTTGTTTCATTTTCGATTAGTTATTGTTATTTATTGGACGTACCTACATGTATGTGCAAGTAACAAAGATGTTGGTCTAATCCAAAGAGTATTTGGTAGAGCCCCTTTTTCTTGCAATTCCATCACAATTTGCTCCGAAAAGTAGTTTAAAGGCCACTTTTCAATAAATTATTATGTATTAGAAACTTTAACACAATAGTCAACAACAAAAACATTGACAAACGTAATAATCAAACTTGATTAATGTTAAATACATGTAATATTGTTAATGATGATAACGATAATGACAATAATGCTAACGCTAATGCTAATGCTAATAATATCAACAATAATAATATTAATAATATTTGTAAGAAATATGCATTCATAAAGCCCATAGTAAATTGGAGAATCTCTCTATGCGTTTTAAAACTGGGTAAATATAACAACAAAAACATCATTTTATGCTTACAATTACTCGAATTTTTATTTGCAGATGGGATTTGCTCTACTTTGTATCATGACACTTATCTGCCTTAATGTTACTCTTTATGCGCAAGAAAATTCATGCAATGGTAAGCACCCCTCTTTCCTTCGACCTCCCCCCCCCCCCCTCTCTTTCATCTTTTTACTCTCTATAACTATCGCACTTGATTCACTTTAAAAAATCGCACTTGATTCACTTTAAAAAATATCCCTTTCTTGCCTCTAACATCTCTTATTTTCCCCATTCTAAAATTCCGCACATTAACAATGCCTGATCTTTCAACTTGGGGCATGGTGGTGGTCGTGGGGGGGGGGGGGGGGGGGGGAGGAGGATGGCGCAGATTTGATAGTTTTCCCCGGGCCGTTAGGAAAACATCTCATTTGAGATCACCTCACCAGTTCACAACTTTTCCTGTGTGTGACCATGACCTGATTGGGAGACAGGCAGTGGTCAGTCACAACACCGTCCACTGATAAAGGGATTACCACCTGCTGAGTTCTTCTGCACAGTGAAATCTGATACTCAGCTGAGGTTTATAGTCTTCTCACTGCAGACCTTATACATAAAGAGCTGACTCCCTTGAACCCTGTGTTAATTCTTGCCCCCAAACAGATAACTGGAGTAGTATATATCGTGCAGACATAAAATGGCACAGTGTAAGAATCTCACTTGTATTTTATTTTAGCAAATACGACTCATGGGTGGCTATGCAAGACAAGTACAAGTAGTTCAGTTTCTTTTATGTACAGGGATTTCTTCATGTGCTTTAAAAATGTTTATCATTATTATCACTACAGTCATTATTATCATTATTAGTATTATCATTTTTTGTTATCATCATTCTTACTCTTATTATCATTATTACTATTATCATTATCATCACTGAGTAGGAGATTGTCACTAAAGAAATATCTACAGGTCCTTCTGAATAATCATACTGAAGGGGGGAACTGTAAGATTTTTGAGACTATATAGAAGCATGTCCTTTATTACTGAATTACATAGTGAACATATTGAAAATTACACACAGAGATATATGCATGTAATTATGGGATTGTAATAATTTTTGGCTAAAGCTGTTAGTAATGATTAAAGTTAGTTTTTAAGGCAATTTCTCAAGCATTACATCATTACCAGACAAACAGCTCTTTATTTGTTCATATTATCCTGAAGCACTTCATTGATCAATGACAGATTATGGATTTTTGAAATGGGTATAGGGTGGGCAGGGATTAAGGAAGCAAGGAGAGCGTTTCGTTGTTCCTTACCGGCGACAGATTTCTCATCATGTTATTAAATTGATACATGATGACAAGAGGACGACATAATTATAAGATATTCCTTTTGCAAAGATTTCTTGGCTTATCAATACTATCAGCCCGGAGAGATGGTAGTAAGAAGTGTGTCAAACCAGGGAAATGTAACTAGAAGGAAAGGCAAGTCGAGAATTCCTATAGTATATGCTGGATGCCATGCCGACAACTCATCCCGCTCGAGCATGCACACCGAGCTCGTAAAAATATCGCTAGTAAATCCGCTCGATAGTTGGCTGGCCGGCTGAAGTAGGAGTAAGGGAGGAGAATTCGGCCACTACAGACAAAACCCCCCATGTTATGACTTTTTATTTCACATTAGATTTCACTTCTTACTCACAACTTGGAAGCCAATATTGTTACTAGATCATTTCTATTTTCGTTGTCTCGATCGGCATGCTCGGAAGCTATTTGCCCGCTTATCAAAATCCCATCAACCCGAGTCTGCGTCGGGGTCTGCGTCCCACCCACAGCACCTGGGGAGCACTCCGGCCGAAATATAGAAACCGACATTTCTAGACATTCTACATTGATTTATTTGTGACTGCACTTTAGAGCTTGCAAACGCACCAAAAATCCCGATCGAAAATTTCTTGAAATAGTGAATTTTTGAAACCATTATCCTTATAGACCGCCGATTTCATCGCTAAAATGTGACATTTATGTATACTTCTTCCATTGCCAGTGCTGCGGTTCCTCTGTGACTTTGCTTTGGTATACGCGTACGTACGGTACTTTACAGTGAGATTTAACTATACGGAGCGGCCGAAATCCCCTACTGGCCGAAAATACCCGGTCCGTCGTACAGTAGGATTTTACCCCCTCTACTATGCCCGTTGTAAAACAAATCTAACAACCTGCCGATTTTCGTGATACATGATAGAAATTATTTTTGCGGAGAATAATTAGCGTTTGAACCCACTATTTGTGAAGTCGATGATTTGAAAGCAGTATTGGTGTTTGTGGAGTTCCTTCTACGGAAAATTTGAAGTTGCTAGTAATGTTGTCCAATTGCGTGTTAGACTCTATCATCGTCAATGAGTGAGCGAAATAAAGGAAGAATCAGGTGCAACTTTGTAGTACAGATTGATAAAGCTTTATTACAGTATAGCGGTGGTAGTGTCAGACAGACATATACATACAGTCAACACAGATGGCGCTGTGGTTATTAATAGCAATCAACAACTTAACTGGCGTAATCACTTCTTCTTTCCTTCAGATATTAAAACTATATAGGCCAACACAGCAGCTTTAAAATTTTGATATGGCATTTAAATACGCAAATAAACAAAAAGCATTCGACTATCAAATAACATTAGAATCTAATCAAAGAACATTTTCTGAAAAAAACAATGTATAAACACACAAACCTTAGAACACTCAAATAGCCGTTGTTGAGTAAATACCTAACGAACGTAGATCAACACATGAACTCTAAATACTCAAATAGCCCTTATTGACTTAAGGCATAAGAAAGTGAATCAAGATATATGTAACATGATCAGATTACTATTTCAACCTGCTCAAAGGCTGTTAACAAACTTCACATCTATGTGTAGTATAAAACTTTAATAAAACTTAAAAACTCATATTACATACCCCCTTCTTAAATCATGAAAAAAAAAAAATATGGGGAAATCATATCACGGCAGTGGAGGAAGACAGCTGAGTGGGCACAGTGGCAACATTGCACGGAAAGAGAGAGAGAAAAAAAAAAGGGCATAGAAAACACAGTAACCAAGCAGAACCAAGCATGGAAGCACCAAGTATTACTGAAACAATAGGAAGCTAGCCACTGAAAGAAAAAAAAAATTGTGATATGCCCCTCATAAGGCAAAAAGGGTGTAGGTGTACAACGATGGTACATACTGATACATAAGAAGTGGGAATACATAAAGCAATAAGCAGGAATTATCAGCAAATAAACTTGTATTAAACAGTATGTCATATAAATATCATACCGGCATGTGAAGCCCGTGTAGATTAATGTTCTCGAAGGCACGAAAATCTTCACATTTAGGATATACATGTATACAAAACAGACACGAAATAACATGCCTGTATAGCAAAAAAAAAGGGGGAAATAGAGGTGAAGAAAAATTAATGTCCACTGAAAACGACTGACAACCGAAGCGGGAGGTGGAAACATGGGCGGGGACATAAAACATCCAGTGGAAAAGTGGGGGGGGGGGGGGTGCACTGTAAGGAAAGGGGACACCAAAACACAGCGGATTTAATCGCGAACATAGTCCTGAAAATATGATGGGGGACGGCGATAGCGTAAGGGATACCGTCTGCTACCTGTGGGCATAGGAGAATTAGGAGTTACTGGTGTAGCAGACTGTGCAAGTCCAATAGGGGAAGGTCCATCTTGAGGGGTAGACAGTTTGTGTGGGACATCAGGGGGGTCAGGAGGAGGTATGGGGACCTCGGGCATACTGGTGTCATCGGGGGCATCTCGTGAATATTGGGTGTCATCTGTCGGCGTTGGGACGGGCAGACAGTCAGCATGGTCATCGTCGCTCTCAGGGACCCTGTGCTGCCAAGGGTTCGAGGAGGGAAACTCAGGGGGTACTTTCAGGCAGTCAGAACGTCGAACACGGTATGATGCGGACCGGAGTTGACTGCCCACAAACTTGCGAATGTTACACCACTCACCCTCCACACTACAGACAAGGTAGCGAGGGCGGGCCTGGGTCTTGGAGCGATCAGAACGCAGGTAGACAAGATCACCAACGTGAACGTTAGACTCTATCCCGGATGATGGGCGTTTGGGCGATTTTGACTGTACGCTCGGACCATGATTAGAAAGACGTCTGTCATGTTGAGTTGCAATGATGTCCATGTCATGCAAAGGAATCTGTTCACTGGTGAATTGGTCACGTTGGGTCCACAGTTCACGAGCAGAAAGTCCAACACCACGGAGGCGACTGTTAAGGCGTGTAGTGGCCAAAGCGAGTGCAAGGGGGGTAACAGGGCCACCATGTGGATCATCACGAAGAAGCTCATCTTCCAGCTCGCGTACAGCTTTCTCAGCCACAGGGTTCTTGTTGATGTTTTTGGCATGACCAAGTTCGACTGCAATACCCTGCCTGTGGAGCGATTCATCGTGCTGGAGGGCTACAAATCCCGGGTCAGTACGCACAACAGCAAGAGGACCATCAAGGGGCCGTAAGGGTGTGCATAACTGAAGGAGAGCATTGCAGAGGGTCTCCTTGCGTTCGTCTGGTATCAAGGTGCTCACGGTATACGAAGTGACAGTTTCTCGGAGTACGAAAATGAGCTGGAGCGAACGCTTGATGACATCTGCTGCAAAGGACTGGGGAGTTGCAGCGTGAGGAACATTCCGGAGGGAGAGACAACTGTGGCAACCGACAGTCACCTGGTGAATGGCTGCATCGAGGTCCAAGGCATAGAAGTACCGAGACACCACCTGTTTGAGTTGATGTGGCGTAGGGTGGCTCAGCTGGAGATGAAGGGCAGTGAGAACTCCCTGGAGTACATTACGGGGAACAATGATACACTCCCGCTGCGGCAAGAATGTACGGTCCTGTCATACTACTAGTAAGCCATCATTAGCAATGGTGGCAACCTGGAGATATCGCTTCACATCACGAATATCTGTTAGCTTTTTAGAATGGCAAGTACCCTGCACGAGATGAGCATGTGTGCGGCGAAGGGCTGGGCATTCAGACTGGATCTTTCCCCATGCATGGCGGGACGTGAATGGAAGTCGACTCTTCCCTGAGAGAATGTCTTCAATGGAAACGAGATGGACAACGGAGTCTTCCATTTTAGAGATGAAGGCACATACCTGGCATTTTGAATCATGACATGGGGGAGCATTTCTGCTTGCAAAGTCGGCGGGGACATTAGCTGAGCCTGCCAGATGACGTAGGGAAACCTGGTACCGGCTCACCGTCGCGAGAAATGTAGAGACCCTCGGACTGGCAGAAAATTCCCCACGACATAGCTTTTCATAGGCCTGGACACACGGTTTGCTGTCAGTAAGGATGCAGACAGGGTGGCATGACTGAATGATGTATGGGTTGAAATGCTTGGTGGCAGTGGCGATGGATAGTGCCTCTACCTCACAAGGAAGCCAGGTAATCTGTCGGCTACGAAGCTTCGCGCTGAAGAATCCCGCAACTAACGGTTTCTGGTCCCGTGTGATATACAGGGTCGCACCAAGACCATAGTTCTTAACGGACCCGTCGGTAACTATCCACAATTGGTCAGATGAACGTGGCAGAGTACAGTCTGAGAAGACCGAATGACAGACTGGGCCTTGTTGAAAGCATTGTGTAGCCCATCTGTCCAGTGAATGCAGTCCTGAGTTTTCATACCGGCAATGGAGTCATCAAGGGGGCTCAAGTAGGAAGCACAATTAGGGAGCACACGGGCAAGCATCTTGTAGGCACCAATGAAAGATCTCATGCCTTTCACAGTAGAGGGAGGTGAGCAGGTTGACAGAGTTGTCACTCTGTGTGGACTTGCTTTGAGAGTTCCCTCAGACCAGACCCATCCTAAGATAGTGGTGGTCTTTGGACAGACGGTAGTCTTGGATGGAGAAAGATGGAGTCCATTGGAGGCTAGAGCCTGTAAAACCCGGGACCAATTCCGCAAAAGTGCCTGTGGGGTGTCGGCACCACAGTACAAGTCATCTGCGAGCTTGACAACAACCCCCTCAAACAACAAATCTCCAAGTACTCGACACATCAATTCCTCTAATGCAGTTTCTGAACCCGGCATACCCATGGCACAACGGGTATACACTCTGATACCTCGGAAAGGCGTAGCAACACCACAGTACTTCATTGACTCACGTGAGAGAGGTATTTGGTAAAAAGCACTTGCAAGATCAGAAGCAATAATGTACCTCCACTGTCCTATTTTTCTCAACGTGGAATCAACATCTGGTAGAACTGAGGGCTGTGGCTTGGAGTAGCGTCCAACATCAGCAAAGGCCGTTACCAACCTGGAACCTCCATTGGGATTTTTCACAAGGAATGACGGATTAACATATTCAACCGTAATGCCAACATCCTCAGGGCGTGCGAAAACACCAAGCTTTTCCAAATCATCAAATTTGCCCTGCAACTCAACGAGCTTATAACGGGAATATAAGGGGAGGCGGCCCTTGCCCTGTGGGGGTTGTACAGGGCCCATGTTCACAACAGCCTAAACGGTCCAGAAGCACCATTATAGCCCTTGAATGAAGGGCTAAACACACCATCATACACAGCATGAAGAGACTGAAAGTCATTCCTAGCCTTAGAGGGAAGAATACCATCAGGATCCACAACCACAGACTGAGAAGACTGGGGAGGTCCTGTCCCTCTAGGTGACATAGAGGGTACAGCATTCTGATCCGAGATGAGAGGGGCGACCTGATCGCCATCCTGCGCAAGCACGGGGCAAACCTGACACAAATGTTCATTGCGACGAATAATGCAGGGAGCCTCAGAAAGATTGGGAATGCGAATCCTACCCGCTACGCACGAGACTATGCTGGGGGCTGGAAAAAATTCTGTCAGTGTGGGGGTAGGAGGGTAATCTGTACGAGGCTCCAAGACCAGGGTCTCATCATCTGCGAACTCCGCAGGGAGGGCAAGCTCAAGAAACTCACCCGGCCAGAGGTTGGTTGTTTTAGGAGGGGCACGAAGAACATGTGCACGGCGTACAGCATGACCAGCCGTAAGCTTACCATTGGAACCATATGCATACACAGTGCCATCGCCTAAGGTAATCTGCCGCTTGGCTGGCCGAATAGCCACATCGTTACGCTCCATAAAGGGAGTGCCAGCCAGAACGTCAACATCGAGATTCTCAACGACCAATCCCTCAAAATGAAACACATGGCTACCACGACACAAAGAGAGACGGGTTTCACCAGTGACCTGCAAGGGGGATGATCCATCAGCCTGGTGAGCCGACTGGGAGGTGGGGGACACATTACAACGTAGGGCATGCGCCGTAGAGGCACGCATCATATTACCAGTAGCACCACTATCAAGCGTTATACGAACGGCATGATGGTTATAAAAGGCATCGAAATATGGAGACTGACGCACCTGGACACGCAATGTAGAGGAAGTTTCCTCCTGGTCTGGAGCAAACAAAGCATCAGACTCAACATGAAATTCCTGCGGGTCAAAGTCAATTGTCGGGCCTCCCTCATTGTCAAATATCTTGGCAACCTGCCGGGCTTTGGCCATGTATCGCCTATCAGTTTCAGGGAGGTAGAAATGGTTACTTGGGCGACCAGCCTGAACACAGAGGGGGCAAGACTTGGCAGGCTTGGAGCGAAATCTAGTTGGAGTCTGCGATTGCGCACGCCGGGGAGCGGACTGATTACGACTGCGAGGTGGAAAGGCAGCTGTACGCATGGCCCTAGAACACTCAACCGACTCTAAAAGACTAGTAAGGGCTTGGGAAATCTCAGGCTTGAGAGAGGCAAGGGTTCGTGACCGGAGCTCTGTGCCATACCTCTGCTTAACTACCTTGGGGAGGTCTGGGTGCAACAAGTGAAGCCACTGCAAAACAATGAAATTCTCGATTGTCGGTGTGAGCTCTTCATCTTCAAGGATGGGATCACCGTGATGGGTGATACCCCCACCAGATGTCAACAAGTTATCCTCTACAAAGGCAAGTATTTTCTGATACAAGTCCTCTGGTCTCTCGTCCGATTCCAATTTTATGTCACAAAAATCAAGGAAATGGGCACCTGTAGATTGGAACCCATCATGGAGCCTTATTGTTGCCCAGATGTCATTCAACGATGTGGAATTGCGAACAATGGAGTTCCTAGCAATCACAGGGCAGAAATTGGCTATCTGGCCAAGCATTAAATCTAACAGGTTAGCCTTTTGTTGGGCAGTTTTGCGCGACTCTGAAGGGGTTGAGGTCGGGTCATCCACAAAACCCCTTGTAAGATTTGATTTAGTCTTCTTGCCCCATGTAACTGATTCATTCAAGAAGGGAGCAAAGTGAGGGTCTAGGTTTAGGGTATACAAGAGATTCTGTCTCCAACTCTCAAATGAGGTAATGGTTTCCACCTTGCCCAAGCACCATTGCTTGGGTACTTTGGGCATAGCACACGCCATTGTAAGGCTGTGGGACTGTACACTACTTTAACCCTTTCGAGACAATTGACCACATTTTGTGGTTTGGCTCAATAACTTCTGAATCAGAACTCTGAAAAATACACCAGATGCAGGAGTAGAAAAAGCAAAAATTTCTGCACACATTGTGTCCATTTTTGTTGCATGATCATATTGCGTTTGATGCCAGGAATTTTGAAAAGGAGAATGCGCTTCAAAATCCTTAAATTGGCAACACATTGAGAGGTTCAAAATCATTGTTTTTTATCAAAATTGGCAACTTTTTCAACTTTTCGCAAATTCTTTTAACCATGTATATTGTTTTCAAAGACATTACCCCTTATTACAATCTTGTAGTACTAAAAGAAAAATATTATTGTTGCCAATTTGAAGAAAAAAATGTGATCAATTTAGCCCTGAAATAATTCCTGTCCTGAAAGGGTTAAAGCTCACTGATACTACTAGTCCACGGTAAAACTTACATTTACGGTGCACCCGGCTGTAGTTTTCCCAGCAAAGTTTCTCCCAACATGGAGCAAGTATTACTTAGACTGTGGGTCGAAATCCAGTGCTGCCACCACGAAATAAAGGAAGAATCAGGTGCAACTTTGTAGTACAGATTGATAAAGCTTTATTACAGTATAGCGGTGGTAGTGTCAGACAGACATATACATACAGTCAACACAGATGGCGCTGTGGTTATTAATAGCAATCAACAACTTAACTGGCGGAGACTGACAGTATCAACGGAAACGTCTGGTCCAGCATGTCTATATAGGGGCTGGTAGAACTAGAAGAATGGGCCTTGGGCTTGAGTTTTGCATCAAACCCTTAGACTCGATCCATTGATCAAAACGGTGTGGTAATTTTTGTTCTAGTTACATTTCCCTGGTCAAACAACATGACGAACTCAGTTTTACAACTAACCCAATCGTTACTGCTCATGCCCGTGCCGGGCTAGGCTCCGTGAATCGCGAAGCGAACAACTAGCATTCTGTGTAGTGGAGATGTATTACCGCCTGTGACAAAGACTATTTCTGCCAGAATTCCCCGACTTTTAAATGGCAAAATGAATTTTCGGTGCGGTCCAGCCTCCAACACCCCACTTTGCAGTCTGGTGTTATAGACCGCTTTCTTCCACATTCGTCGTGTAGACTGAGTTTTGTGATGGTTTCATATCATTGGAAGAAATCGTAAGAATTCAAGCTGGAGTAGTTGAATGATTGTTCTTCTTGTAGTATGAGGTTCTTTGCGGGATCAATTTCGAAAAATGCGAGATAGCGTGGAGTAGGCGGGTATAGACGATGATTGTCAAATTTATTATAGAATTATATACATGTAATTAAGGACTATATAGTAAGATCAATGAAAAGGTATTGAAAATGAAAGAGCGTTTCGTTGTTCCCTCACTGGCGACACATTTCTCGTCATCATATCAAATTGATACATGATGAAAGGAGGCCGACATAGTTATACGATATTTCTTTTGCAAAGAAATTATTGCCTTATTAAAGTACACATTCAAAGAAAATCACAAATATGATAAATAATGTATCACTAGAAACTGGCAAGTGAACAGATAGCAATCGTATCAGTTTAAAGTCAACTACATATTAGGTAATTAAACAATAATACAAATAAAACTACCTCCCAGCATCTGCGATATACAAGCGCTTCGCCAAAAAAATAACAATGTTTCAATGACGTCAATAAAGGGAACAATCCTGTCCAAGCAGACGACGTCCCATAAAGAATGAACATAAATGCAGTGCAGTTATTTCTCAAATTATAAAGAATTTAGTGTATTCAAACGTGCCCATATTTCACACCATTCTAAAATGGGAATGAAACAGATTCTGATTACTGAAATCTTTTGTTTGTAAATATATAGGATGAGGGTTAATGAACAATCAAAGAAACCACACTTTCAAATTGAAAAGCCCGCTGAATGATTGCAAGGACGGTATTTATCCCTCATTCAACGCCGAACGTCCAGCGGTTGTATGCAGCTGTGAATGAAATGGCGTCTATTTTATTTACAAGCAACTGATTCCTTTATTCTTGTAATGCTTCATTTTCCATCCAAATAAACCCATGCACAGGGTTTAGAGTGAGGCAATATATGGATTAAACATGATAGACTAATGCTAGTGAAGTGAAATAACTGAGGAGAAGATGACAAAACAGGCACTGAAAATATGTGAGATGTTATGGGACATCGTCTGCTTGTGCAATTAACGTCCTCCCTTTGACGTTACACATTTCAGCGGCTTTCGGAGAGCTGTTCAGGTGCTATGTCGGGGCTGTATTTTAGCAATTTGTAATTGATAATAATCATTACTTCGAATGTTTGCAAGCGTCGAATTTTGACAAACTTGTCCGGTCTAAGCTTCACCTACGCAAAAATGAAAATTAAGTCAGTTTTAAAAATCAATGAATATCTACTTTAATACTATCAGACCGGAGAGATGGTAGTGAGAAGTGTGAAACAACATCGACGAACTCAGTTTTACAACTGACCCGATCGTTACTGCTCATGCCCGTGCCGGGCTCCGTGAATCGCGGAGCGAACAACTGAGCATTCTGTGTAGTGGAGATGTATTACCGCCTGTGACAAAGACTATTTCTGCCAGAATTCCCCGACTTTTAAATGGCAAAATGAATTTTCGGTGCGGTCCAGCCTCCAACACCCCACTCTGCAGTCTGGTGTTATAGACCGCTTTCTTCCACATTCGTCGTGTAGACTGAGTTTTGTGATGGTTTCATATCATTGGAAGAAATCGTAAGAATTCAAGTTTACATATCACAATACATTACAAGGTATAACACATAACCATTTGATACTATCATTGAAAAAAGGGTCCTTGCGTTAGCACTACCAGCACTAGCCCTGCCCATAAAGAGGAGACAATAATCCAAGAAACAAAACAAACACACATTAAAAAAAAAAAAAACCCAACCAAACCAATAAAAACCCGAGACAATGAGCAGAAATGTTGAGATCACTAAGCAGAGCGATCAAAATATAAAGAAAAAGAGGAAATTGAAACCTCTCTTTCGTCAGATCATTCATTTCATATACATTTTATCTCATCAATATTATTACATGTGTGCACTGTCATGTTTAAAAATCCAGCCAGTAGATATTAGGAAATGAATATAGGCCTATATCTTTTAACAGCAAATCTAAAGTCCTACCCGGCAATACACAATGCACATGCATATCTCAACCTATATAAGACTGCGAATAAGACTAGTAAAATATGGTGCCAGCTCTACATCAAGGTCGTCACTGTAGGGCTGGCAAACTTTTGTTTACACTGGAGATTAAGTGGACTCTCTCTGTGTGATAAGCATTACACCACCATTCATGCAGCCATAAAATCTAGTCAACTTTCACCCCACTTGTAGTGGCCAAGTGGTGTTTTCCTCATTAAAAAAAAGAAAGAAAAGAATATATATATATATATATATATAATTTGCCCATACTACGACCCGAGCTATTACTAATGAAAATATTAGACGGATATTAGGTCATAATTTGCTAAGCCCTCAAAATCTTTTCTTAAGATTTCTTTGTTTTTAGATGATAAATAACAAGATACTAGCAGTACTAAGATGCTGTGAATTTCTTTCCTCCTCGAGTGGAATATCAAACAAATAAAAGGGGAGGGGAAATACTCATAACCTGGCCTGGTACGTAAATTCCAACAACGTTAACGTGCAAGAAGCACGTGTAAAATATATGAGGTATGTGCGTACGCGACACACGCTCACGCTATCTCGAAACGAAGCGCTGTGATGTGGTGCGGGGAGCCTTTGAAGTGGAAAGGTCATAGCACAGGGCAGTCTAAAGCCGTGATCTAGCGTTGTACATGTAAGCATCTTTTGATACAAGGAGACAGTGTGAGACTACACTTAACATGCTTCATGTAAATTTTCTTTTCACTACAAAAGCTGTACGTGAGCTTTGAAAGAAAAGAAAGTAAATTTAACTGGTCTGAGGTCCTAGAGTCACAGGACTGCAACAAACCTTATAACATGTGAATTTATATGCTCGTGCAGTAGTTAAAAATTCCATGAACATACATCGGAAAGGGAAAAAAATCCTACTGATTTTAACTAATCAGAGCCCTTACAAATCAAAGCAATAGGCTACGAATTGAGGAAAATAAGGAACAATTATAGTCAGCTTATCGTCGAATGCATCTTTTCGTATGTGTCTGCAGCAACAGTACGTCTAGTCGATGGTTCATCAAGTACCGAAGGAAGAGTGGAAGTTTGCTACCAAGGACAATGGGGAACCGTTTGCGATGATGCGTGGGACCTGACTGATGCGAACGTCATCTGTCATTCCCTTGGACTAGGTTCTGCTCTCGAAGCTCTCTCTTTAGCTGTATTCGGTGAAGGCACAGGGACTATTGTTATGGATAACGTCGACTGCTCCGGGAGCGAAACGAGTATCTTCGAGTGTGGGAATTCTGGTCTTGGAGTCCACAACTGTGAACATTATGAAGATGCAGGAGTACGTTGTTCAGGCACATCAGGTAAAATATTGACTTAATTTTAATTTGGGATAAAGTATGTTTGACTGCGACATTTTATAATCACAAAGAAAATTATTAAACGAATGATTAATATACACAGCATGTTTGTATTTAGACCGCATTGTCATATCTTGACTTTCTCGGAGATTGATGTATGTTTCGGTATAATGTGACTTGAGCTGCTAATATGTTTGTCAAATGGAGGGTAGATACACCCACGATTACGATTTAGAAGGGGGATACATGCCCCCCAAATATGGGGAATATCAGTGGGAGCTACTATTCTGCCGATAGGTCAGTGAAACCGTCCCAGGAATATATACCTTGAAGCGAAATAAATCTCGAGCTCAAATTCAGACTTTCTTTATGTTTGCTTTCTTCATAAAATACTATGGTACCTACAAAAAAAAAAAACAGGAAAAAATCATTCTTGTACAATTTGAATCCTAGCCAATAGAAAAAAACACCCCCCAAAACAACAACAAACAAACAAAACACACACAAAAAAACAGTGAATTTATTTATTAAGAAGGGGAAAAATGAATATCGTTGCAAGCAACTTTTCGTCTGTGTCTGCAGCAACAGTACGTCTAGTCGATGGTTCATCAAGTACCGAAGGAAGAGTGGAAGTTTGCTACCAAGGACAATGGGGAACCGTTTGCGATGATATGTGGGACCTGACTGATGCGAACGTCATCTGTCATTCACTTGGACTAGGTTCTGCACTCGAAGCCGTCTCTTTTGCTGGCTTTGGTGAAGGCACAGGGAATATTGTTATGGATAACGTCGACTGCTCCGGGAGCGAAACGAGTATCTTCGAGTGTGGGAATTCTGGTCTTGGAGTCCATAACTGTGAACATTATGAAGATGCAGGAGTACGTTGTTCTGGTACATCAGGTAAAATATTGACTTAATTTTTATGATAGGGAACAAGTGTGTGCGACGTGTAATTACAAGGAATATGATTTAACGAAATTGATGTACATAGCACGGTGGCATTGAATTTTTCGATCATGTTAATAAATTACCCCTTAACTTTCTTAGAAATTGCTGATTGTTTCAAGACAAGGTGACATTATAAGAATGAATTGAAACGTTCTGAATTCAATCTTCACGTTTCACCCTATTATTGAACATGGACAGAGTAAGATTTTACGTCAAATACAATTCGCTAATATATAGTAGAACCTTGGCAAAATTGTCTAGAAAACTAAAACCTTGATCGCCTTCATTATTTTAATCAAATGAATGATTAAGGTATACGCGTAGTATTAGTAAATTAATCTACTGGAAAGCGATCGGACCAAATTTGTTGGAAACGAGCGTGCTACAAAACTGGAAAAATCAAATTGCGCGTAAGAGTTGAACCATTTAGTATTGCTCTTACGCTAGCTCTTCTAATTCAGTAATGATGCATGCTGTCTTGTTCACCTGGGAAAGCCTCATCCATTTATAATAAAATTGTTAAAAAGTTTCACTCTGATCCTTGATGAATCGTCATGAATCGTAAACCTATAAAGGTAACATTTCACGGAATAAGAAATCAATGAAACAAACTGAAATCGATAATATCCTACACGAATGCACGTGCATGTATATTATATATTTAAAACTAAGACTACTTTCTATGAACAGATGTCTTTCCGGATGGTAGTCCTTTGGGCATAGAAAGTGGGGCCATCCCAGATTCGAGCTTCAGTGCTTCGAGTGAGTATAACGATGGTCATGGGCCATGGAGAGGGCGGCTAAACATAGCTGGAGAACCAGACTTATGTGGATGCTGGGCAGTAGGAATAGCCGACGACAATCAGCATATTCAGGTAAGACTGCATTTATGAACTTCTTTCATGTCGGTTTGTATTCCTCGTGAAATGACATAGAAATACTCCTACGAAACTATGTTACATTATTGTGGAATTCCATTGATATTGTAAATTTTGTTAGTGATAATACATAGACATTGTATTATCGAGTAAAATGTGCATTCTAGTATGTCCCATCATCATTTATCATGTTGATATATAACTAGTATTATCGGTATCATTATTGCATTTTATTATTATTGTATTTTTTTTTTTTAATGTTGAAACGTTTGATTGGTCAGAAAACACATAATAATATACAAAATGTGCGTTACATTTGTTTTGCAGAAAATAAACAATCATACTGTTTGGCACATTTACATTGTAACATTAACAAAAAGTGTCATGCCTGTACATACCCCGGCCGCACCGACGAGATCACCATCAGACCAACAATAAACCGAAAGAGAGTGAGCGAGAGAGAGAGAGAGAGAGATAACATCAGAGCCCTATATAACAGCAGCGACTCCGTCGGTCCCCGGTCGGTCTGGAGTCGGCCCGACGGCACCGCCGGGGTATATTAACGCAACACACAATCTGACATTCATTATTATATAACAGAACATAGCACATCGAAACACCACAACATGGAAAATAAAATCGCGTATAAAAAATCGTGTAGAGTATTTCTTTTGAGCATTTTGTACAGAAAGATTATCATAAACATTACGAAACGCAGAAAAACCTACTGATATTTTGCCACTTTGTCATATGCTTATTATTATTGTTATTACTATTATTATCATTATTACCATCATCATCATCATCAATCATTATTGTAATTATTATCACTATCACTGTTTTGTTGCAGTTGCTGTTGGTATTATTATTATTAATATTATCATTACCATTATTATTATTATTATCACCATTATTATTATTTCTATTATTATTATTATTACTATTATCATTATAATTACCATTACTATTATCATAGTTATCATCCCAAGTATTTTCTCAACTATTTATTTATTAGTTTTCCCGTCCATTCTGACACTTTTTTCATTCAATTCCATCATTGTTCACTAAAATTTCGTCCTCAGAGCCAAGGAATGTGCAAATGTATAAGTTAACTTCGTCATTTGTTATTTAAGCTGGTCAGTGGACATTTAATTTCAAAACTGTCCATTCATTTTTGTCAGATTTCATTCGAATTCGTCTTACCTGATGATCCGCTGCAGAATGCAATGATCGAATTCGTCTTTGTGCAATCAATTTCAAAAGAGTTTCGTAAACCATCCAAAGAACAAAACAGCACCCCTTTTCATTATCCATGTATGCTTCTTCATTTATCATGTTTATTGAATGGCTCCTGTCCATCGATGACGAGGATGTCGTCTTAATAATATCAGCAGTGGCGTATCTAGGTATTCTGGCGCCCGGGGCAAACTATCAAATCTGCCTCCCCCCAGGCGCGGATCCAGGGGGGGGGGCCGAGCGGGCCCGGGCCCCCCCCCCCCCCCCGGCCAAAAAAAAAAAGAGGGAAAGAGAGAAAGAGAAGGAAAAGAAGGGAAAGGAAGAGAAGAGAGAAAAGGAAAAGAAGAAGAAGAAGAAGAAGAAGAAGAAGAAGAAGAAGAAGAAGAAGAAAATTTGAAAAGGAGAAGAGGCCGGGGGCCGAAAGGGCCTTGCCTCCCCCCCCCCCCGCTCCCAAAAAGAGTGAAGGAAGGGGGGGAGAGAAAAAAGAAGGCAAAAAAAAAAAAGGAAGGAGTCCGGGGCCGAAAGGGCCTTACCTCCCAAGGTGTAGTGTTGCCTGTTGCCTCCCCCCGGCCCCCATAAAAAGAGAGAGAGCAGGAAGGAAAGTAGAAAGATGAAAAAAGAGGGAAAGAGAGAAGGAAAAGAAAGGAAAGGGAGGGAGGAGAGAAAAGTGAGAAAGGAAGAAAAAATTAAAAGAGGAAGAAGCGCGGAAGCCGGGGGCCGAAAGGATCTTGCCTCTCCGTTCTCCCTCCCCCTCCCCCTCCCCGGCCAAAAAGAGGGAAGGAAGGGGAAGGGGAAGAGGAGAGAATGGGAAAAGAAAAAAATGAAATGAAAGAGGAAGAAAATGGGGGGGGGGGGGAGAGTCCAGGGACTGAAAGGGCCTTGCCTCCCAGGCCCCCTTTCAAAGGGGGCCTGTTGCTCCCCCCCCCCCTCGCAAAGAGAGAGAGAGAAAGAGAGGGAGCAGGAAGGAAATTAGAAAGAACAAAGAGGGAAAGAATCGAAGGAAAAGAACGGAAAGGGGGAGAGGAGAGAAAAGGAAAAAATAGGAAGACAAAAGAAAATGGGAAGAAGGATACCGGGCGCCAAAAGGGCCTTCCACCCCCCCCCCCCTCCATAAAAAAGGGAGAAAGAAGGAAAAGGGATAGATGAGATAAAGGGCAAAAAAGAGGGAGAAGAAAAGGGAAAATTAGGAAGGGGGAAGGAGGCCGGAGGCCGGAGGCCGAAAAGCCCTTGCTCCCACGTTGTCTCATCTCCCCTATCTCCACAAGAAAAAAACAAAACAAAACAAAACAGAGCAGGGTGAAAGGGAAAGAAAAAAGAGGATATAAAGGGAAGGAAAACGCGGAGGAATAAGAAAAGAAAACAGAAGGGATGTAAGTTTCCTGGAAATGAAAAAAAAGCTTAATATCAATAAAGTAATTTAAATGCTTATCAAAGGCATTACCATTCTGAATATCTATATGTTAAAATTTAAGAATAACAATTTCATCTCATTTGATAACAGATGGGTGAATATAATTTTGCTGTAAACTAGTTTTGCTATTATGTGCTGTATAATTAAAATGGTTTGTTTGTTAATTCTATTATGTGCAGTATTTTGTTGTTATTAATGTGTTTATTTGATAAAGATATTTCTATAAGGGGAAAACGGACCGTTTTTTTTTTTTTTTTACAGACGTGTATCAATCAGATATGATTATTTACGTGACCCCCCCCCCCCCAACGCTATGGATATCGTCGGGAAAACTGCGCTACCGTTGGGAAAAAATGAGAAGAGGGGAAAAAAATAAGTAGGGAAGTGAAATAAGAGAAAAGGAAAAAAAGGAAAGGAAAAAAGAAGAGAAGGAAGAAAGGAAAAAAGAAAACGAGAGAAGAAAAAAAAGGAGGAAAGGAAGAGGAAAGGAAGGAAAAGAGAGAAAAAAAAAGGGGGGAAGAAGAAAATTAAGAAAAAGGCAAAAGAAAAATCGACAATGAATAATGGTAAAGAGAAGAAAAAGTCTCGGAGAGAGAAAGAGATGTTCTGCCTGAGGTTTTTCTTGTCGGTACGGTGGAGACGTGGAGTCGGGTCAGGCGGGGTTCTCTGTACCGACGACGGTACCGTACCGTGCTGTGCATAATTTCTGTACATTTTCACAACAAAGAGTGTTAATTTTTTTTGTTCGCTCGCTTCGCTCGCTCGCAGTATATAACTACCACCTCATAACAGGGCAGCAAGATGCTCAAAATGTCTTCTTGGGGTATAGGTTTATAGAAGAATGTTTTGTATATTTTCACTAAAAAAAGTGTCAAAACTTTTGCTCGCTCGCTTCGCTCGCTCGCAATACATAACTACTATCTTATAATCAGGTAGCAAGATGCTAAAATGTCCTCCTTTTGGGTTAGTATTATGGGCGAATATGGAATTTCTGTACATTTTCATAACAAAAATTGTCAAAATTTATGCTCGCTCGCTTCGCTACCACCTCACTACCACCTCATAATCTGGCAGCAACATGCTCAAAATTGTTTAGTCCTCATATTTGGATAGTATAGTAGAGCCGAATATCTAATTTCTGTACATTTTCATAACAAAAAGTGTCAAAATTTTTGCTCGCTCGCTTCGCTCGCTCGCAATTTATTACTACCCCCTTATAATCGGATTGCAAGATGCTCTCATGTCCTCATATTGAGTTAGTTTTATAGGCGAATATGTAATTTCTGTACATTTTCACAACAAAAAGTGTCAATTTTTTTACTCGCTCGCTTCGCTCGCTCGCAATAGGCTATAACTACCACCTCATAACAGGGCAGCAAGATGCTCAAAATGTCTTCTTCGGGTAGGTTTATATAGCCGAATGTTATGTATATTTACACTAAAAAAGCATGCTAATAAGGATTCACGAAACTCAGTGTTTAGGGCGGATTTCGAGGAAGTTAGCGTACATGACCATAATGACACCATCAGAAACAGACGTTAGTTATTACCCAACAAAAGATGAATAAGTAGCCCCTCGAAATCATAGGTGTCAAATTGTAAATATTTTCTTTCGGAACTAGAAACTTTAGTCATTATGATCTGTATGGACTTTAAAAATTTCAGAATGTTCTTCCGGCGGGAGTGAAAGCCCTTTATATGCTTTTGCACCCCCCCCCCCCGAGATCGAGCGTCAGATACGCCATTTGTCACCATTATTGTAGCAATATGTAGCTCACATGATTTGAAATTTGGGCCCCCCCTAAGAAATCCTGGATCCGCGCCTGCCTCCCCCCCCCCATGCCCAAACGCAGATTAATGAGCGCTTTTAATTTAGAAATGATGGCATCACGTGAAAATGAGTTTTGATGAACCAAATCCACGGTTGTTAGCCCAAATTTGATGATTATTGAATAAGCGAGGTGGCAACGCGACCGAGCTGCAGATTTTTTATTTCTTTTCACCTCTCAAATTAAAATTTCTTATGTATTACCCTTACAAAAAAACTTTCTCTCTTTTGCGTTTTTTGCGCCACTTCAAGTGCCGCCCGGGGCACGTGCCCCCTCTTCCCCCTCCCGTAGATACGCCACTGAATATAGTAGTGTTAGTATATTATTCTTATTCTTATTTTTGTTATTACTATTATTATGATTATTATTATTATTATTTATATTATTATTATTATTGTTATTATTATTATTATTATTATTATTTATATTATTATTATTATTATTATTATTATTATCATTATTATTATCATTATTACTATCATTATTATTATTATTCATTATTATTATCAAAATCGAAGGTTGATTTGTTAACAACGTACAGCATCATTGGAGTGGCAACACAAGGTCGTCAGGATTACCCACAATGGGTAACAAGTTACAAGGTTGCCTGCAGTATGGATTCTGATACCTTTGATACATCGAAAGATCCCGTCAACACGACAACCGACAAAGTATGTGTTCATATGTCTATATTGTTAGAGAGAAGAATATTTTCGCCAGATAATTATGAGAAGAATAACGTTTCAATTTAGTTTTTCATTTCAGAATTAGGCTAGTCATTTTGAAGCATTGTAAACATGAGTTTATAACATGGTTGCGATGTACAGCTGCAACACTACTATTTTTATCTTCTGTTCTTAGTGTTCAAAATGCACGATTTTAAACTCAGGACATTTATCAATTATACACTTATGATTATTTGGTAGTACTGCTTTACATTTACATTATTATTTGCATCGTATACTGCTATGTATACCTATATGTACATGTAATATTTTTAAATTTTTTCATATGTGATATTTTCCCCAATTCGGCCTTTGGCCGCTATGGATTTTTATCTCCCAATATGTTTGTATATTCTCATTTGTATTAATTTTGGATACTGAAATAATAAACCTTTTATTGAATTGAATTGAATGATATCATCAACCTCTATTGAGAATATAATACTAGTAACTGTTTGGAAGTTGGAACACAGTATGAAACAGAGACACTTGAAAACCCATTGCATGGATGGAATGTTGGAACCAGAGGCAGCCTTACAGTGTATGAGTGTCGGGGGGGGGGGGGGTGGGCGATGCCTCCTAGGAACTTTCTCTCCAGGAAACAATGTCAACAGGGGCCCGTTGCACAAAACTTGCGTTTGAACGCAACTCAGGAAAATCAAACGCAACTTTATTTTCAGCCAATCAGAAGTGCACATTACAGACTTGCGTTTGATTTTTTAGGAGTTGCGATTAAACGCAAGTTTTGTGCAACGGGCCCCAGATGTCATCAAATGCGCGTTACTCCTTTACAAAGATTCAGCAAAATAATATACCATACTGATTATCAGACATCGTATTCCATGTATAGATTTATGTCAAAACCATTATGTGGAGCTCAATGGATAAAGCCCTGTTTAATACACATGACTTGCAAGTCAATGCAATTGCAAGATAGGCTTTTGATGCTGTCTAATCCCCGTCCAAAAAGTGTGATTTTTTACATTCAAAGGTAAAAACATGATCAACACGATCACAACTACTTTCGAAAAAAAAAATCAATCAAAGCCATTTCAGTAGCCTTATATACATCACCTATTAAACATAATGTGGAACATTTCAGTGACCTCGTGCGTGATCCGAAAATGATTTCTAAAGGATATACCAACATGACCAAATGATATTTAAATTGCTCTTGACTTGATTTCTAGAAAGTCTTTGCGATCGTGTTAATTTATGATTGCAAAGAAAATATTTCAGTCCTCGAAATTAGTACATGTACTCTAATAATGGTCGTTTTTTGGGGGGGGGGGTTTTTCGTTGAAGATCTTTCCCGCCAATACTGACCAAGACACCGTGGTGTACAACCGCTTGCCCGTGGCCATGCTATGCCAATATGTTCGTCTAATACCCACCGCCTGGACAAATGGAATTGCCTTGCGTATGGAGCTTTATGGAGGAAGGCCTCTTGAAGGTGAGTTTCAGGAGTCAATTGAGTCTACGGATCGAAAAGACGGAATCAGATATAGGCCCATTCATATGGTGAAAAACCGCGATTTTCTATTGACGGTGTTTTACCTTGTCGGCAAAACCACCAGCCCCAAAAAGCGCGGTTTGGGGACAAGAAGTACGGTACCAACGTACAGGCAGCTTAATTTCTTCTGTAATAATTATCGTATCTTTGCTATTATTTGATCAATTTCCATGAATCGAAAACCTGTCAAAGGCAACTCTTTACGGTACCAACAATGGTCAACGGATATTAAACCCTAGAGAGATAGGCAGCGATGACAGTGATGTAGCTGCCAAACAGTAACGGGTAAATAAAATGGCCCTACCGAACTTGTACGGGGACGGTTGCAACAGAATACAATCAAAATAATATTTTGAAGATTATATAGTCTTGAAGAATCTTTTTTGCCAGATCTTATTTGTTCGAGGTTAATTTCACATAGTAAAAAAAATTGTTTGTTGTTGGTTGTCACTTGATACTCTGCAAACTTTGTTTTTACTAGAAATGACAACGCAATCACTTGCAACATGTCCAACAGCGCAGCCCCAAACGACAACACAGCCTCCAACAACACAAACCGCGGCAACAACGCAGCCCCAAACAACAACAACAACGCAATCTCCGACAACAACACAAACCGCGGCAACAACGCAACCCCAAACAACAACAAAAACAACACAATCTTCGACAACAACACAAACCGGGGCAACAACGCAGCCCCAAACAACAAAACAGCCTCCGACAACAACACAAACTACGGTAACAACACAGCTCCAAACAACCACGCAATCTCCTACAACACCAGAAACCGCGGCAACAACGCGGCCCCAGACAACAACACAATCTCCAACAACAACACAAACCACGGCAACAACGCAGCTCCAAACAACCATGCAATCTCCTACAACAACAGAAACCGCGGCAACAACGCAGTCCCAAACATCACGAACGACCACATCGACAACAAAAAGTAAGTCGGCATATACACTGTTATTAATGCTGCCCACATTAATCGTCGATTCATTTGCGCCAAGATATCTTGCGCAGGTATCATTTTGGACAATATGACGACATATTAAACAAGTATTATTCTAAATTTCTTTTCGCATTGAGAATTGAATATTTTTAAGTGACGTGGTATCAGTGTTAAACTGTCCACATTCTGTAGACCAAATAACTATCGCTAAACATATATATATATATATATATATATATATATATATATATATATATATATATATATATATATATATATATATATATAAAGAACTGATAGGTCTCCATAACTATTTCCTTCTTTATGACAGCCTTTGGGCGATCCTCAGTCTACAGACTTGCGGCCAATGATAAGGCACTCACCGACGCTCATTCTTCTCACAAAGTGAAGTCCGTCATAGAGTGTAGCCAACTTTGTCTTGAAGACGACACTTGCAAGTGTTTCACGTACATCAAACACAAGGGGGTGTGCTTACTTGGCGAAAGATCAGTTACTGAAATACATCGTGGGGCTTCAACGTATTTTGGATAGCTTAATTTTCTGCTTTTCCATTTTTCCCCTCAAAAGTAATCTATAAAAAGGCTGTCGCGGATAAAAGCTGGAGAGAATGGAAAGAGGAAAATCTGAAGAGAAGAAACATACGCAAGAATGACAGAGAGAGAGAGAGAGAGAGAGAGAGGGGGGGGGGGGGGGGAACAACAGCAAACTATTGTATAAAATTTAGAAACCAGGGCCCATATTCATGAAACCCTACTAAGCTAGATGCCAACTAGGCTCTAGTAGGCAACTAAAACTACTAGTTGCCAACTATGTATTAATCACCTAGCTCAACTAGTTGGGAACTAACTTTATAGGCCAAGAGCCTGTCCCGAAATAGTCATCCCATTTTACATACGAGATTTGAATTGGCAACTTTATAGAAGTTTGATAAAATCTGAGCTGCCTGGCCTTACATGCTATTAGTGTATGTAATGTGTAAAAATGAAGCCCAGGAAAAAAAATTGCACTTCAAAATCATAATGTGCTTCGCAAAAGTAAACATATACAAGTGACCGGAAACGCCAGACTCATTTGCCCCCATAGAATGCAGTGCTAGACTAAAGCGTACCCCCATACGGTTTTCGTAAATGGCAGTATTCAGTCATAGATATCTTAATAATGACATTGTATATTTGAAAACCTTTATATGCCTGGTTATTTATTTATCCTTCTTGACATCATTATACAAGACAGATATCATAATTCAACAGTTTATTAAATCAAGCCTCCACAAAGTTACCGATGCCCTTTAAAGTTATTTAGACCATCCATGTCATTCACAAAAAAACTTGTCAGCTCGAACGAAGCAACCGGGTTTGGCTCCCAGAGCCCCCCATAAGGGCCCCAAAGTCGGGTCGATTTCAACCCATCTAACATATGGGCCAAACTTTGTCAGAAGGAAGGTGTATGACTATACATTACCAAAACACCAAAACTGACAACATTTTCAGTTGGGATGGGTTATCAGATTTTCCCCTTAAGGCCCATGGACCAAATTTCGTCAGAAAAATGAGGTATGGGCGTACATTACAAAAATATAAAAACTGACGAAATTTCCATCGGGAAGGGGGTGTAACACGCCCCTGCAAAAAACAAAAACAAAAAACAAAACAAAACAAAACAAAAACAAACAAACAAACAAAACCCCCTTAACAACAACAATAACAACATCAAAGTGCGCTTAAACCAAGCTTTGCTGCCCAAAATGCTCTGGATGAAGAGAAAAAAAAACATTTTTTTGGCATTACAACCTTAATTACTCCAAAGTGAACAATTCAATTCAGGTAAAATTTACAAAATACAGTTTTGAGTATTGTAACTTTTTTGGAGTGCAATTTTATGTCAAATGATCATTTCGATAATAAGTTATTAAATCATGAACATTATATTGCTTTCTCAAAAGTAGTCAACTGATATTGTCAGGATTATGTAAACACACTCATTGTCCATCTGCACCTGTGTGACAAGACATACTCCTGACAATATCATTTGACTACTTTTGAGAAAGCTGAACAATTTTCACAATTTTATAACTTGTTATTGAAATGATCGTTTGACACCAGAATGCACCCCAAAAAAGTTACAATACTGAGGATTGTATTATGTAAATTTTACTTGAATTGAATGATACACTTTGGAGTTATTGAGGTTGTAATGCTTAAAAATGGTTTTCTCTACATCCAGAGCATTTTGGGCAGCAAAGCTTGGCTTAGGGGCACTTTGATGTTTTTTTCCAGGGGCATCTTACACCCCCTTCCCGATGGAAATTTTGGTCAATTTTTATATTTTTGTAATGTACATCCACACCTCTTCCTTTTGACGAAATTCGGTCCACGGGCCTTAAGGATAAAAATTTGCCCCAATTTTTAGGGTCGGTCTGACAACCCATCCCGACTGAAAATTTTGTCAGTTTTGGTGTTTTGGTAATGTATAGCCATACATCTTACTTCTGACAAAGTATGGCGCATATGTTAGATGGGTGGAAATCGGCCCGACTTTGGGGCCCTTTTGGGAGGCTCTGGGGGCCAAACCCGGAGGCTTCGTTCGAGCTGACAAACTTTTTGTGAATGACATGGAAGGTCTAAGTAATTTTAAGGTGTCAAATCTTATATGTAAAATGGGGTGACTATTTCTGGACAGGCTCCCGACTGTTATGTCTAGTTTCCAACTACTAAGTTGCCAACTAAATTTGTATTCATAAAACCTTACAAGGAATCTTGCCAGTTAGTATTAAACTAGGGACGGGTTTAGTTGTCAACTAGAGATTGAGTGCTGTGCTGTTGTGTAGAACAGATTTGGTGGAAAGGGAAGAATGTGTAGACTGTAGATAATACTCTGCCAGCCTAATTTCCATAGAGCACAGGTTTTACTTGCCAAACTATTAAAAGCCACTGATCGATGCCTTTTACTTAAATGCATGTGTAGGGTTTAAATGAGGATTTAGGACTCCCGCATAGCTATAGTCCCACTTTTCCTCCTCATTTTCCTTATTTTCCATCATTCTGTCTTTTTCTCTATTTTTTCTTTCTTTTCTCTTGCCTTATTTGTATATCAGTTTAACTTTCTTTCACATTCTTTCCCTCTTCTTTTTTTTTTGTCAGAAGAGTTCCAGTGGTGTTAGGATATTGCTCCTTTAAAGGGAAAGTCCACACTGGTATTAAGTTGATTTGAATAAAAGAAGAAAAATCGGAAAAACAGATTAGTGAAAGTTTGAGCAAAATCCGATAAGAAATAAGAAAACTATGAAAATTTGAAGTTGTAATCAATCAAACACAAATTTGCGAGCTCCTTTTCCATTAGCTCAGTGCAGAAAATCTCATAAATCTTCATTCTCATAGTTATTGAGGGAGGAATAGATTTGTTTCATAGGTTTTGTCTAAAACATATGAGAAATTATTATTTCTAAATTGCATGTATGATTTAATATTTTCTTTAGAGAAAATGGAAATTCAAACTTCTAAAAATCATTACTTTCTTATTTCTTATCGTATTTTGCTCAAACCTTCACCGATCTGTTTCTTTAACCTTTCTGCTTTAAAAAAAAATCAATTCGTAATTAGGTTGGACCTTCCCTTTAAAACACATATCCACCTAAAAAAAGCCTCTGGATCTCTACTTGTGAAAATATGTGTCTCCGACGAATGTGTAAGGATTTAATTGCAACGTGCAAAAAGTCATGTGATCCAGTATTTTATTCTTTATGAGGGAGGGGGCAAGTTTGAAATTATTTTTTTTCTTCAGAATAACAGAAAGAAAACGATTTGTTTTCTCTTTTGTGGTGATTACATAATTACAGTACCTACAGTTAGGCTTGTTTATGCACAAGTTAACTTCGTACGAACTTCCACATGTTTTTTACTCTATATGTTTACATCCAATAATAATCATCACTTTTACCATACCAGACAGGCTAGCCACTATCGCCAGCCGCAAACAAGAAACCTCTTTGCCAATAAAACTTTCACAACAACTGGACCTAAATTCCCTTCCCCTAAATATTACTGAAACTCTTAATAATCAAACGTTAAAAAGAAATTTAAAACAACATCTCTTACTAACATACAAGGAAAGCCAACCCTCCAAAAATATCCCGGATACACGCGGAAGTTTGATCCTGATCTCCCTTTTTATCTGTTTTATGTTTTTTGTTTTGTTTTTTAAAATAATTTATCCCCCCCCCCTCTTTTACTCTCTTTCCTGATTTCATCTCTTTTCCTCTATCAACCTGTCCCTCCCCATCTGCTTCTTCATTTAGGTGGGCATTTGTGTGTTTATTAATTAATATTAGTTAGTTAACGTATACTATATGTAAACATAAAGAAACAAACCAACGAACAGATTTTTGAATCATGTATATAATTATAATGATTTTTAATTGGGAACATGCTATTTATAAGCTCCGCTTCTTTGCTAGTTCCCTTTCGTTACCTTTTCGATTATTATTATCAAGAAACAATTGAAACGTGTGTACACCTCTCTCTGTTATCAATGGTTATAACATTTATTTTAGAAAACTATATATAAAACAAAGTTCATATGAGTTTCTTCTACAATATAAACACTTAATATGATTTATGAATTGGTATCGAAAAATAAATGAATCTTGAATATTGAATCTTGAATGGTATTCACGTCCTCCGTTTATATTGTTTGATTTCGGCCTTCTGCTCATTCTTGATTTTTTAATATGATGAGTGCAAGACGAAAACCTTCAGTATGCCTCTGTTCAAATCGATTCTCCGATTTTGTACGACATGTTCCAAACATATTTTCATATAATGTATAGATAATATATGTAGAAATACATACATACATATACAAACACACCCTCTTGCACACACACACAATACTGGTCAAGATTAAGGTCAACACCTGCTAAAAAAATAACATATTGAATTTTTATTTGTTTAGCAATATTTTGTTATTATACATATCTTTATCTTTACTCCAGTACATTATGTAATTATTTGGTACTATTGGTAGATTAGGTTCCCGTCCTGGATTCTGAGGGCCCTTAGGATTGCCAGCCACTCATTATTTACATTTTTTATACTTTCATTTTTGATCATTCATTTTACATGAATACAACAAAAAGATATAGATAGGCATATTCTTTCAAAATGAACTAATATAATAGCGTATTGATAATCAAGGTTAATAGTCCCATTACCATAATGTACAAAATTTCCTGACTTTAAAACATATTTGCCAGTTATCGATCTGTAAAATTTACAAAAGCTTTTTTGGCAATTGTCTCCTAAATGCTCCCTTTGAGTTAATACTTTAAAATCTGTTGTTAGTTGATTCTATGTCAAAGACCCTGCATATGAATTAGACTGTTGTTTCCAGATTTGTTTTGATTTTGGTAACATTAAGGTTACAATTATTCCCTGCTTCTTAGTCAATAGGGGTGATGAATTAATAAAAAGATGATCTATAGCAGCTGAATTCTTCCTGGGATCTTGAATAAGCATTCAAAGTACAATGTTTAAAAGGTTACATGTCGTTCTCCCAAAGGTTTCATGTTCCGAAGGTTCGTTACTCCGAAGGTTCGCAATTCCGAAGGTTCATAATTCCGAAAATGAAAAAGAGTTGATAATTCCGAAAATGAAATAGGGTTCGTAATTCCGAAACTGAAATAAGGTTCTTAATTCAATAAATGAAAAAAATGTTCACAATTCCGGAAATGAAAGGGCTCTATTGCATTTCGGTATCACAAACCTTTGGAATTTTGAACCCTTTTTTATCTTCGGAATTACGAAACATCGGAATAATGCATCAGATGTTCGGAATTATGAACCCCCTGATATGTGAAATTTGTGTTTTTATGATATTATACCAAGTAAATACATTTATTTGACATTATCTTCTTTATATTTTAAAACTTGATTAGCATAGCAGTCTGATTCTGAATTGTGTGTATGCATATACATACTGTATATGAAGAGAATATACGATCAGAAAATAAAAGTCTTTTAATATTCATCGTATATTGCATTATCGATTTTTGTAGTGAAACTTTTCCTATATTACGGAAGGTATGATAAAATCACTCTTAAAGCAAATCCAGCTTCCTACTTAAAAATATTAAATAAAAAAAACAACAACAGTTATTAAAAATAGTTGTTAATGTAGCAACAAATTATAATATGGCCTGATTTAAAAACAAATTATATCAGTAAATTGATATTTTGAAAACCAAGTTCGATGATAAATTGATTTAGGATAGTTTTCTATTGATATGTTTTTATACATACTGTTCAAAATTTTCAAATTGTATATTTTCTTTTCATATTGTGGCAGAGTGGTTTTGATTATTCTATACAATATTTCTTAATGTAAAAAAGTCAACTTTCTTACCAAAAAAAAAAAAAAAAAATGTTTGTATTTTTAATGTTATCTATCAATTTTTGTGAATTAGATATCTACATGCTCTAAAATGAGTTGATAATATAAAACTATTTATCGATAATTATACGACGTGGGTATTAAAACAAGTAATGTCATAATTTATTTTTGAAAATAGATAAGGTAAATCAAGGTCCATTCATTCTCTCTCACTCTCTTTCTCTCTCTCTCTCTCTCTCTCTCTTCATCCTGTCTCAATCTGACGCGTTCTCCCTCTCTAATTTTCTTCTTTTCTTTCCATATATTCTCTCTTCTTCTTACCGATATGTGTGTCTCTTTCAACGCGATGTGGGTTTGGCTCGATGTTTATTTTTTTTTCCATAAAGAAAGCCCCCATAACATGATTGCAAAATGCTAATATATTATTAATAAGTAGTTTATTTGAATATTTTCTCCGACAAACTAAACCCATAGCTGAATTTCTCTGCTTCATGATATTTAAAACTGTACACAATTTAATACTAACCAACATCTCCTGAATACAAAGCCCTCGTTATACAATTCACCTTGTGGTAAATACGAAGCGATTATATAAGCATTGACGTTAGCCTGTTAATTATTTCATAATCATAATGGGGAAAAATATCACACACGTCTAACGCGATCTATCCAATTCGTCCGTATTGTGTGTTCACTCAAGAAGTAAGCCCGATCCCGTGTTTACGATTGGTACATTCCATTATATTCGTGTTAATAAAATTGTGCCAAACATGCATCGATCAACACAAATGTGCCGACCAATTTCCCCAATTACCCATCATGGCTGTGGCGTAACTCTTCCGAGGAGGGGGGGGGGGGGGGCAGGGTGATAGCAATCAGGAAGATGAAATGAATTGTCCCACTCGCCCATATTTAGGTACTCTAACGACATTGATGGTAGAATTATGAATCCTTTATATGCAGGGTGTTAAAAAAAAAGAGGGAAATCCAAGTTTAAGGGTAAAGGAATCAATAATTCCAAATCATATCTTCATTAATGTATACACAATGGAAAGCTCATCTCCTCTTCTTTCATAATTATGACACCCAAACCATGATCAATAACTCACATATGACTGATTTGAGATAGTCTGGCAATGATGGTTTTGAAAAGACATGAAATTATTTGGGGTTATTAATTATTAGAAATACATGATAACTGAAAAGCTCTTATTTTCATCATCCATGTGAGACCATAACCATGATTGGTAAGGCACATTGATATTTGTTCAACTGCCTCATTTAACTTTCTAGAACAAGATACCAATATGCCAAACCAGTTGCCACTTGTGTCTGATCAGCAAAGTTTGGTCTTTCCACCATGATAATATCAAAGAGAAGAATACGAGCATTTTAATGATGTGTATTTCTAATAAGTAATTATTCCAAAGCTTTCCTGAGTCTTCAAAATCATAATGAACCAAATATAGCAGCCATCCACTTATTCTAGACAATTTGGTTTCTGACAGTGACATTTCAGACCGTCTCAAATCAATCATGCGTGCTTTATTGACTTGTTATGAAAGAAGAGAAAATTAACTTTCCAGTGATATATATATATATATATATATATATATATATATATATATATATATATATATATATATATATATATATATATATATATATTGATAAAGAAATGCTTCGGATTACTGATTAATAAATCCATCAGTAAATTGGGTTTCTTATTTTTCAGGGACACCCTAAAGCCCATCGACTGTTGTATGTCACAAATTACTTTGCCACTACTTACAGAAATGGAAGTAGAGAGGTACAATAACATGCATTTTGATTATCATTTTTATGCCTTTACCACCATGGTGCCGGAGGCATTACTATTCATAGTACTCAAGCACAATCCTTTCCGTCGTGGAGTGAGAAAATTAATGATTTTTTTCCCTCAATAAAGCAATTTGATTGATTGTATGTTGTATGTTGTATGTTGATGATTATTTATGATCGTGGATGGATATGGGTCTTAAAACTTCAGGGGCGCATCCATGATTTTGTAAGGGGGTGGGGGGGGCACAAATCAAGCAAAAAAAGGGGGGGGAAGACATCAGATTTTTGAGTTCGATTTCCTCCTAAATTCACTAATACGCAAATAAATAAATGAATAAATAATAATTTAAAAAATCGTCAGGTCTAAAAGAGGGGGGGGGCGGTACAATTTACAAAAATGAGGCACAAGGTACACTTTAGTTTCAAAGCGGGAGGGGCACAGACCGGAATGGCCCCCCCCCCCTAAATTCGCCACTGGAGACAATTATTGTACTCCAAAAATCTCTGACTAGGAAAAAGGATAATCACGTTTTGGGTGGGAAAGTAAATTGGATTAGTGAATAAATAAAAAAAATGATTAGAAAAGGGAAAATACTGAGATCTCATTTTAGGTCCTTTTTTTTACAAGGCAAGAACAAATTAAATATTACTTGCATTTTTAACTTTTGAATACGACATGCAACTTCGGTTTTAGATGTTTTTTTTTTTTTTTTGTTGTTTTTTTTTTGCATAATAAATAAAAGTAATAGGGTGGGAGGGGGGGGGCTGTTGGTGCCCCAGTGTACTGTTCATCTATAGTAATGCTCACCAATTATCATACTGCATCGTGATGTGCCATTCATTTCGAAATTGAACATGAAAGTCATGCTGCTGATTGGACAATCATATCAGACTGCTATTGTTGACTTTTTTATCCATGGTTGATCATTGATACGACGCTGGCGGAGAATATGACAGAAAGTTCATTAAAACCCCATCGATTGCCTAGGGTCAATGTACACAGCTAGGACAAAATCAAGCCCCGGTAGTATGCAGGGTGCAACATACAATATTGGGGTTCTGCATAGATCATCGACTCGCACATGTTAGCACGTAATAAAAGCACTTGCATATGGATTGAAGTACGTCTCAGTGGAATGTTCTAATTTAGCACTGGTATTCGACAAAAGTCTATCATAGCTACACCCTTCATTCAGCGAGGTGAGTTTGATTTCCTTCTAAATCACGTTCATTCATTTTCTCTTAAGTATTGAAATGTTGCAGGTATTAACATTTATATATATATATATATTTTTTTTTTCCAGCAAAAGTTGAAGCGGGAGAATTTTAGAGTGTTTTAAATCATAAATAAGCATTACACATATAATGTTCCATCCAATATTTCGTAGCCATATATCAAACCATATTCTTTTCAATACTTCTCTCTGATTAATCAATGTTATTGATTGAAAATATGTGCCAGTATCGAAATATTTGATGTCTTATTAGATGGATAGATTTGTATGAGAACTTTGGTTGAAAAATCAAGAATGACAACAATATAATTTCCAATATATTTTTAAGTGTTTAAATGCTTTTTGCTAACTGCGTATTATATAAACATATATGTTACTTTATACCTTCAGATGGATTTTGCTCTACTTTGTATTCTAACGCTTATCAGCCAATTTGTTACTATTTATGCCCAAGAGAGTACATGCGACGGTAAGAACCCCTCTCCTGTCCTTCGACCCCCCCCCCCCCCCTCTGCCAACACCTCCTTTTTCTCCCTCTCATTCACTATTCACTCTCTTTCTTGATTTTCATATTTTATTGACGGACTGGGGGCTTAGCAAATATTAGGTGCATGAATTAACATAGATAAAGGTCCCCACCCCAGTACAGTAAGGGTCAATGTATATAATTATGTATACAGTGAATTTTACATTTTCACATATTATCATCCCTGGTTTCGCGAACCGACGTATGCGCATAGGCTTAACTGCAGGAGATACGTCACTATGTTAAACCGGCAACGAATTATATTGCGCTATACAAGCTTGATATTATTATCATTCTTCTTCTTCTTCTTCTTCTTCTTTTTCTTCTTCTTCTTCTTAGTAGTAGTAGTAGTAGTTGTTGTTATTATTATCATCAGTACTATTATTTATTATTTATTATTTATTATTATTATTATTATTATTATCATTATCATTATTATTATTATCATTATCATTATTGCTATTATAATTATTTTTATAATTATCATCATCATTACTATTATAGTTGGATGGCTGCTAAATTTGGTTCAGTATGATCTTAAGAAGGTAGGAAATGATTTAGGATTATTAATTAATGAAAATACACATCATTGATGAGCTCAAAGTTTTTTTTTATATGAGACATTAATTATGTTGGAAGGATTTGGGCATTATGCTAGGCACGTTGATATTTTGTTGAGAAAATTGAATGTGGCAGCTGAACAAATGTCAGTGTTCCTTACCAATTACAATTGCGCCTGCTGAGTCATGCGTGATCATTTGATCATGGTTATTGTATCTTATAGAAGATGAAAGTGTGACCTTTTAAATGATTTGTCTTTTTGATAATCAATCATCCCCAATCATTTCTTTTGTATTTTTCAAAAACCATAATGAACCAAATGCAACACCATAGTTGGGTTTCTGATACTGCCACTTTAGATTGTCTGATATCGGTCTGGCGAAGTTAACTGATCATATCTTTGGTTTCAATGACAGAAGTAGTCAGGTTCACTATGTTTTTTTTGGTCAAAATTTTTGGAGATTAGCAAAACTATACATTTTTGGAATCGGTAGAACATGGGGAATCCGAAAATTGATGTTGGCATTTTGCACAAAACCCTGACCGAGCAGCCATTTTGGATTTTCAAAATGGCCGCCATTTTTGTAACTAGTGTTGAACACTTTTGAAGATATTTTTGTAACAGAACCTCATTCTATCATTTTTGTGGTAGCATATTAAAGGGCATTAAATTCTCTACAACATGACACCACATTCGCTGGGTTTGGTGATGATTTGTATAACAATTTTGGGCCGAAAATGTGTTTTTTATCATTTTTTTTCAAAAATATGAATTGCTTCAAAATACATATTTCTCCATATTTCAAAAGTCCATTTCACTAATGACTTCCAACTTTACAGAAAAGCGTCCATTTATAGGGTCAATATCATATGAAAATTACAAGTTCATTGTTTATCTAACAAAAAAGTATATACTCTAAAGTTAACACTTTGATATTTGCTAAAACAAAGAAATAACGCCACGGGCTGCCTTCTGGTCAGGTTTAATATGTATTTTTGTTCAAGATTTTTGGAGATTAGCAAAACTATACATTCTCGGAATCGTTAGAGCATGGATAATAAAAAAAAAATCAAGTTGGCATTTGCACAAACACCGGCATGATGGCCATTTTGGATTTTCAAAATGGCCGCCATAAAATACATAATATGCCTTATCTCGGCTTCTTTTAAAGGCATAAACGTAATAAAATGTGCCAATCCTACTATTTATGGGCGCAGAAAACAAATGGTGACATCGCTAGACATCTTCTTCTAATGCTTCCTCGCTTATGGAGGCCATTTTGGATTTTCAAAATGGCAAACGTGTAATATATAAGTTGCCTTATCTCTGCTTCTGGTCAACCTAGGAACTTAGCAAATATATTCTAATCCTCCGTTTTCTTGGTCGATAAAACAATTGGTGACATAATTAGACTTCTAATCTTAATGCGTCATCGCACACGGCGGCCATTTTGTATTTTTAAAATGGCATATATATATATATATATATATATATATATATATATATACAGCCCTGGAAAAAAAAATTATTAAACCAGCTTCTAATAAAGGCCTTTATGGCAAGTGTTGGCTATATCAGTAATTGAATTTTCAGAATGATTTCTACTAGCTAACTCCCCCAAACAATTAGCTCGTGTAATAACTAATCCCTAGGACAATTACCGCCAGGGTAATTGCCCCTAGGACAATTAACCCCGGATAATTTTCGCTGAAGGATAATTACTTCTAAGGGCACCCCAACGGATAGAACTTTCAGAACAACTAACAGAATGTAAATATACTAGATGCTAACTGTCCTCAGGGATATTCTCCAGGGGTGGGGGTTTTGGAAAAAATGTCCTGACAGAAGTGGTCTGGGGATAATTGTCCAGGGGGTATGCCTGATTTTTTTCGTAAAGCCATGTCCACTCCTTTGGGGCAGTTTGTTCAGTTCTTGGTGGAAAATTGCTACATTTGATGATAGCAGCCATGCCTTGTGGCATTCTGTCAACAAGGTGTTGCCCTTTTTTCCCCTCACAGCAGCTCATTCATGCTGCAAGAATTGTTGTTGTTGTTGTTGTTTGTTTCATAAAATTAATTTTTGAATACCTTTAATTTTTATGTCACACGCACTGGTCTCAGTAGAATAATGAGAAGGCAATGGTGCTCAGACCAAGAGTAGTAAACTTGAATTCATTCTCTCAGAAACTTATAGTCTATTAGGTGGTCCAAAAACTCTTTCTCGTGTGAAAAACAGGGGTGTTATAATTGTCTGGGGAAATTTGTCCGGGACAACTTGTCCTGGCTGTTGTCGTCCTGGTAGTAACTGTCGTTGGGTAAAAGGTCATAGGGGTAATCGTTCTAGTTACTAGTAGTCCATTAATCACGCATTAGCTCTTGATAATCATTTTCCTACTTCCATAGACAGTGGACTTTACACTACTCATATACCTCAAAATGGAGCTAGTCTAATAATTTTTTTCAGAGCTGTATATATATATATATATATATATATATATATATATATATATATATATATAGTGGGATGAATTCAAACCAAAGATGACGCAGGATACTCAGGAAATTTAAGCTTTTGTCTTTCGACTTCTTCAGAAATTTATTCTGTCGTAAACAGAAGTGATGCCAAGGTCTTGTTGAATTCCTTGAATAATGTAACATTATTCAAGGAATTCAACAAGACCTTGGCATCACTTCTGTTTACGACAGAATAAATTTCTGAAGAAGTCGAAAGACAAAAGCTTAAATTTCCTGAGTATCCTGCGTCATCTTTGGTTTGAATTCATCCCACTATGTTCTATATCACCCAAACCAAAGCGAATGGTAAAAGTAGACTCAACATCATCACATTATATATATTCCAGTCAACCTACAGCAACTTAACAGAATATGCTAGTACTTTGTTTCCTCGGTCAGGAAAACCATTAGTGACATAATTAAACTTCCAATCTCAACGCTTCATTGGACATGGTGGCCATTTTTAATTCAAAGTGGCCGCCACAAACACATTTTCCCCCTACGTCGGCTTCTTTTCAACGTAGAAACTTAATGAAATATGCTACTCCTACGTTTCTTGGGTCGAGAAAACAATCTGTGACATTACTAGACTTCTACTCCCAACGCTTCATCGCATATGGCGGCCATTTTGGATTTTCAAATTGGCCGCCATGAAATATCATATTGCCCTATCTCTGCTTCAAGGCAATCTATAAACGTATTGGAATATTCTAATATGTTTCCAGGGTCAGGAAAAACATTGGTGACGTCATTAGACTTCCCATCTCAACACTTCATGTGGCTTCCATTTTGGATTTTCAAAATGACCGACATTAAATACATATTCTGCCCTTTCTCTGTGGTCAGTATAAAAACTACATGAAATATGATAAGCCTATGTTTCCTTGATAAGGGAAATATTTGGTGCTATCACAAAATTATACTTGAGTCTTCCTTCACTTTAAGCCTTTGGGGCGGCTAGGAGCCCTCAGACAAATCTCACTGCGTCTCTAAACTGAAATAGTGCCACATTCTGGTTTTTGTCCTTGAAGACTTGCACATATTTTGACACCAAGTTTAGAAAAATTATACAGTCATACTATATTTTGGTTTGTAATTTTCTTCTCTTCAGGTAAGAATTTATATTGTTTGGCAATTAGAATAAAAAAAACCAGCAATTTGATTTTATTTCTTTGTAGATCATTTGTAATTTTTTCTTCTTTTACTATCCCTTTTCTATCTGAATATTGATTTAGAAAAAAGATCCTCTAATAACAGACCTATAAAGCAAGAAATATGGTTGAAATACAATTGAATGCACATGAAATAAAGTCACTTTTAACGACTTGTTTTTCAGTCTACTAACTTTCTCATCGACTATCATCACTGGTCAATTCCCCCCCCCCTTCCCCGGATAACTACCCCCTGAATTAAGTACTAAGTGCAGTTCTTTAGCTGTATTATTGTAACCTAGTAATCAATTGGGCCTATACTCTATCAAACTAGAGATAGACTGCGTGTTCTAATATGTCGACCAGCATGTGCAAACTAAATAAATGTATTTTACAGTATACAACAAATTATTACATACTTTACTTGTCCCAAAGACGTTTTAGGGTAATCCAATTAGGCTACATGTATACAATTACAATTGTACATGTATGATCACGCCATTACAGCACAGACGGCTTACAACCTTTTAATAAAATGCTTATTTCCTGCATGTCATATTGTTCTTCAACTTTATTTACTTTTATTTCTGCTTTTTAAGGTAAATAGTAAAGCTTGATAACATAAATAAGGAGAAATAAATATATACAAATAGAATAAGAAATATTGCGTTTTAACCACTTTGTACAAAAACAGAGAAAAAATCTCGAAAGGTCACATTTTTTTTGCTTTCAGTTCTGCTATTTGAGGTACTAGTAAATAGTAAAGCTTATAGTAAGACAATTTTTAAAAAATAAGATAAACAGTGGTAGCAAGAAATATTGTGTTAAACCAATTTTTACTCAAAACAGGAAATGTCTCAAAAAGTCACCTAAGTTTAGAAGGATCTTTCGTGGCAAAAGATTTTTGCAATGCTGAATGAAGATGAAGAAAGTCAAAATTTAGAGAGGCGTGAAATGCGCTGATTGAGACCAACCGATGAACTTTGTCTACAACTGAGCGGGGATGGGGGGGGGGGGGGGGGCGGGGAGGTGCTGACACCTCTTGTCCGAATGTAAACTTTACTTTCAGCCCCTAGCCCCCACCACTCCCCACCTCGTATAAGACTATGCTCGTTTTAATATTGAAAGTGCTTGGAAATGTTAAAGGGGACCCAGTTTGGGGGGTCAACCAGACTTGGATTGATGTTAAAGACTGTTTGGTATGAATATGTTCAGGGGACCTCCCTCTACAAGTGAGGGGGGGGGGGGTGCGGGCGCACGTTTTGAACCCCACCACCAAGTATCTACATGTTTTAGAGTGTAAATATTGTCTATCACGTGAATACTGGTCCCATATTATTTCACTAATGGCCTGAATTGCTTCCTTTTACCAATAATACTTGTAGGTATTGTTTTAAGTTAAACTTTAGTGGGGTAGGGGAGGGGTGGGAAGAATGGTAAGGCATTGGCAGATGTTTTTCCAGTAACCATGAGATTTTAAATGATTTGTCAAGGCTCACTGATTTTCTTACCATTATGCAAAGTACTTTATGAATATTACTTTGTACCAATTTGTCTCGTTTTAAAAGTAGAAAGGGGAGGGAAGGCATGGACATGTAGGGGGTGCAAGTTCTGTACCCTATAATCTAGTATATACGTGTGTCGGAGAGTGAATCATGATTATCACTTGAAACCAGGTCTCCTCATATATATTATTGGACAGTTGGCCTTATTGATTTCTCAACACACATCATCGGTTATTAGGCACATTTGTATCATAGCAACGGGAGCTTATAAACAATTCTATATCACTAAAATATGATGGTACTGAATCATCTGACATCATATTAAAATATTAATCTACATGACAATAGCATGTACTACCGAAATTACCACTGTAGGGAGAAGGCAGCACTTAGTAACCACTTTTGTTATCGATTCTCTACTTTAGCTAATATCAAAGTGTCAACTTTAGAGCGCTATAAATGTTTTGTTTGATAAGCGATGAACTTGTAATTTTTATATGGTATTAACCGTACATATGGAAAGTTTTCTGAAAAGTTTGAACTAATTAGTGAAAATAACTTTTGAAATAATGAGAAATACGTATTTTGAAGAAATTGATATTTTGTAAAAATTATGTAAACAATCACATTCTTGGCCAAAAATCGTATCGCAAATCATCACCAAACCCATTAAATGTGGTATCGTGTTGTAGAAAATGTAATTCCCTTTAATATGATGATAAATACATGGTAAGATGAGGTTCTGTTTAAGAAATATCTTCAAATTCGTTCAATAAGAGTTACACATAGCGGCCATTTTGAAAATCCAAAATGGCCGCTATGCCGGTGATTTGTGCAAATGCCAAGATCAATTTTTGAATTTCCCATGTCCTAACGATTATAAAAATGTATAGTTTTGCTAATCTCAAAAAATTTTGAACGAAAGCCCATTTTCTTACATAGTGAACCAGACTAAAGGAAGAAAGAGGAGCATTCCAATTGTGTGCACATTAATCAAAAAATGATTGGAATTACTGAGTAATTTACCAACAGACTTGGGTTTCCCATTTTTCTGGGACACCCTGTATAGAATGAATACAGACCTATACAGTATAATTATAACTTTGAAATGGCAATGACTGTTTTCTTATTCAGTGACTTTATTCGTTTGTGAGAATGATTCGGGTGAGATTAACTGTGGTGAGAACCTCATCAGCATCTGCACCGCTATCTATGGACGAACTAATGCCAGCATATGCAGTGAGCGTGCCATCATGGTGACGGATTGTTATTTAGATGTTGCCGATAGGCCTACACTAGCATCATGCAACGGTCAGAAGCAGTGTGCCGTTCAAGCCACGAATAGTGTCTTTGGAGATCCTTGTGTAGGAACTGTTAAGTATTTGGAAATTGCATACACATGTCAAGGTAATGGATCATATTCTGTGTCGATTCGCCAAAAATCTAATTCATCACTTTCCACAGATTTCCATATAATGTTACCCCCCCCCCAAAAAAAAAAAAAAAAAAAAAAGATGGTAATGATCAGTGGCGGACCGAGGATTTTTTTTTACAGGGGGAGCAAATTTTGTCAACTGTCAAATTCTGCTTGGAGGGAGACCCGTATTTTTTTCTTCTCGCCAGCCCTCCAAAACTCGCTCAGTGAGGGGTGAGGGGGGGGGGGGGGGGGGGGGGGTTGGGGGGTTGGCGACATTTTTTTCTCTCCAGCCCCTCAAAAAGTAGATCAGTGGGGGGGGGGGGGGGTTATGAGACGTTTTGCTCCATGATTCTCTGACAAGCAACAAACAAAACAAAAAAAGGGTAAAAAAAAAAATCTGTCAAAAGTTGTCGGGGGGGGGGCACTCTGCCCCCCTCCCCCCGCCCTCCTTGGGTACGCTAGTGGTAATGATGGTTATAATGATAATGATGAAGATGATGATAATTGCTGCATGTAACAGAGCGCGACTCCAGACATTTAGGAGACAATAAAATCAGGGGGGGGGGGGTCATCGGCTTTACTTGATGGTTGAAATACGAATTAATAAGGCTCGGTTAAATCACAGTGAGCATGTGAGATAATGATTTCAATTTCAATTTCAAATTAACATTTATTTTCTTCCATTGATTTTGCAACATTCAACATTTTTTCAAATAGTACAATTTACATTCATATAAAGTAATATCAGTACAATCAAGAACAAGTTACATAGTCTCGCTTTTGCGTGGGAATTTTGAGCTAATTTAAATAATTCTTTGCTACCTGTCATTAATTAAAAAAAAAGAGATATATATATATATATATATAAATATTACATGTTTACCGGGAATTACGACATCTCTAACAGCAACACAGCTCTCAACCAATGACAACCCAGACAACAACATCTCCTTAATCCTTAATCTCCTTAAAAATGTCTACAGCTAGTATGTATAAAAACAACCTTTAAAAATAAGCATATGCGCTGCACACAGCACACTAATTTGACTGCATTTACACAAATGTGGCGTGAATGTTTAATAGGCATGAATATTTCTCGTCATATTTCGAATATTAGGGCATTTGAAGAGCAGTCCTTTTCAGGGGATATTTCTACTACAATGTTTTTTCCAAACTGAAACAAAAGACTCGACAAGTTTCGCTCTTTGCTTGGGAATTTTGAGCTAATTTAGATAATACTTTGCTACCTGTCATTAATTAAAAATAATAATAATATATATTTTTCTTTGCATGTATAGCGGGAATTACGACATCTCTAACAGCAACGCAGCTCTCAACAACAACACAACAACCAACGACAACCCAGACAACAACATCAACACCGCCAACGACAACGCAGCCCTCGACAACAAGAACAACAACAACAATGCAACAACAAACAACAACTCAGCCCTCAACAACTACGCAAAAAGAAACGACACAACAAACCACAGAAAGAAAGCAACCAACCACAAAAATGCAATCAACAACAACTAGAACGAAGACCACAACATCAACACAGCTGCCAGTAACATCAGCAACAACACTGCCACGAAAGCGTATGTTGGCAATGAATAAACACTCTTTTTGACAATTAACATAATTTGTCCCCCCCCCCCAAAAAAAAAAAAAAAAAAAAACACACACGCTATAAATGACCTTGTATAGTCTTTAAGGCTGTTACAAATTAAGCCATAAGACCGTCACTGTCAGCCTAGCTGTAAGGGCCGAGGTTAAACCCCTAAAACACCTCAAAAAGACCACTGGACGTATTGATTTAATTTTACTTGACTATGGTCCAAACTTTTTTTCAATGATCTTTATTTTGATTCCACTCAATAATTATGCATAAATCATAAATCAACATTTCAATGAAAGTATATAACAAATAGAGCACATAATCATGTAACATCTTCTTTAAATAGATAGATAAAATTCAAAACTATGAAGAAAGCATTGAATGAAATCTTTTCATAAAAAAGTAGTATGAATTTTCTTTGCAAAATCCACACACACACACATACGCACACACACGCACACACACACTCTTTTTTAAAATTGATTTCCTTTGTTACCATGATGGGGTTTAGTTTGGTTAGTGATTTGGTTACGTCAATAGGGGTGAGACAGAGTGTTATATGTGGTATTTCATCTTGGGTTTGGGAGTTTGATGTATTAATCCTGGGTCGTTTTTTTTCGTTGTACCGTTTGGTACGGGCTTTTTTAGTGTGTAATTGTTTGGTCGATATCTCCACCAGGGACCTCACAGTCGACGTACTCTATGCTCTATGTCTATGTCTGAATCCATGGTAACTGAATTGTAGTGTGTGTTAGTAAGAGAAGTTCCCAACGTACTCCTACCTTCTTTTATGAAATAAAGCCAGATCAGGACACGAAAAGAGTTCCAAATGCAAATGATTCCGAAATCAAAAGGTCCAAAAATTCAGAAATCAAAAGGCGATATTTCCAAAAGAAAAACAAACGGTGTAGTTAGCCGAGAAAGAAGAACTCTTATTAAATCTGTAGTCGGGAAGAGGTTGTCAGACAAGTTTAAAAACTTGGATCAACGTACATTCAATATCCTAAACATGACAGAAAAGTGAAACTACATTATAATCATGGTAATAAATAATTCCTATTTCGGCCCAATCCACTGGGTTATTATTCAATGTCAATTTAAACCTTTCTCGCCTGAGTAAACATGGACGAGATCGTACGTTGGATTGAAGCAAACTTCGATTAATAGGAAATTTGGGTATTTTGAATTGGACCAATCTCCTTTTAAAAAAATGTCTACAGGTAAGTAGGCCTACGTAAAAAAACAACCTTTTTAAAAAAAAAGCACATGCGCTGCACACAGCACACTAATCGGACTGCATGTACACAAATTGTGGCATGAATGTTCGGCATGAATATCTCTCGTCATATTTCGAATATGAGGGCATTTGAAGAGCCATCCTTTTCAGGGGATATTTCTACTACGATGTTCTTACAAATTGGAACAAAAGGAGTGAGAAATCTCGCACATTATTTTTCACCTTTCCAAGAACACTACCTTCTTTTTATTTATTTTTAAAAATATTTATGTGTTTTATTGGACCATCAGAATCATTAATTTACAGGCAATTGTTACAGTAACTGAGTAAACCAAAACATCGAATAAAAACGAAAAGCTAAGAAATAAACGGGGGGGGGGGGGGGAGGGTATTAAACACAGAACATATTATGCCTACTCCACTGACCCAGTAAGCTGTCGAGAGGAACAAGGTAAAAGCCCGAAGAAACCCCTTTCTTTAAAAAAAAAATAATAACCAAGCAGACGTAGCAGTCAGGAGCCCCATCCAGCCCAGGCACCTCCAATCATGGACAGACTCCACGTAAACAATATATATAGTTCGGAATCTCGTTATAGATACACCAACTTTGATGAGAAAACGGCAATCACCGAAGTTGAAAATTCCTTTTACCTATATAATTCTCGACGTGTATCATTGCCTTCATTACACACAGAGAAATGACTCTCACCTTCCCCAGTTTACCAGAACTATAACGAGATTCCACAATACTGGTGGACAAAAAACAAAACAAAACAAAAGTAAATTGTAAGAATTTTTTTCCCCCTTCCACAGGGTTCTTTATTTACAAAAAACAAATTCAACAAATGTTCATTTGAATAATCCTAAAACAGCCCTTGCTCATAGATCTATAAGGCACACTGGACCCGATATTTGGAATTCATTACCCATTGATATACGTTCAAGTCCAACGAAGTTTATTTTAAAGAAACGCTTGAAAAATTATCTTCTCTCACATATTGCTAGTGGGGGTGGTTAACACCCTTTCTAGCAGTATAAAATATTATTCGTTTCATCTGATACTATCTGAATGCAACTCTCTCTTCCACCCCTACCTCTCTCTCTCTCTCTCTCTCTCTCTCTTTCCTTTGTATTTTTTTCCTTTGGCCATCTGCTTTCCACTATGCATTGTTTGCATAATTTATGTTCATTGTATGATTAGTTTATTTATGATTAGGACGTCAACTCAAGCTTTGCTTACGACGACCCCTTTTTCTATGTATGATTTTATGTGACCATACTGTGAAAGATTGTAAATTTATGATGATGTATATGGAAATAAATGAACTTCAAAATCAAATCAAATCAAATACAAATAATCATATATTTTCGTAATCAGGATCTTGCAACAGAATGAGTAAACAATGGCATAACAATGAACACCAATGAACATCACGGCCCAAGCTTGAGGGCAGAGAAAAATAACATGACTTTTTCAATACATATGATATAAAACAATACATAGTAAATTTATCATTTCATGTTGTCACGCTGCCAACACTCTCAAAACATTTTCTGAATAGAAACCATTTCTTCAGTAATTTCTTTTCTTTGAGATTCGTTTGGTATATGTATTTTTCCATTTCGTAATAACATTTTACTGCTAATATAATTTTCTCAAATGAAGGTAATTGATTTTGTAATTTGGCATGAAATATTTCTCGTCGTACCACCATCAGTATACAGTTTAGTGCACTGTTATTGATACCGCAATATCCAAACAACTTATTTTGATTTGTAAGTTTAACCTTTTCCCCAGTATTATGAAGTACCCAGTACTCAAATTCAGACCATATTACATTCGAGTACTGACAATAGCAAAAAATGTGTATGATAGTTTCTTCACTGTTATTACAAAAGGTGCATTTTTTATCAGTTACCACACCAAATTTGAACAATACATCTCTCGTATATAATATTCTGTTTAAAATCTTGATTTGGAACCATCTCATATTGGTATCTATTGACTGAAAAGGAATTAAACAATATGACCCCCATCGTTCATCCTGAATATCTAAGATTTTTTCCACTTTGTAAGACTTTTACATTCTTTAACTTTGTATTTTAAAAAAGACTGATAAATATGGGAACAACCAGATTTTGTTTTCACTATAAGGTGCAAAGCTTCAGGAATTATAGGTTCTATGGCCTTTGGAATTACATGTGTACTCTTTTCAAAACCTGACCGAACAGCATTACATAGACCATAGTATTGGAGAAAGTTTGTTTGTATGTCAAAATGACGTTGAAAATCAAAATATGAAAGAAAAGATCCGTCTAGTTCTAAAATATCATTCACAAAACGTATTCCCTTTACACTCCAGGACGTAAAATATATTACTTTACCATTCATTTTTATTCGGGGGTTATTCCAAAGTGGTTGACATGCAATATTATCGATAAAAAGTTCCACCAGGTCTGACCATGCTAAAAGAACCTCTTTCCAAAATGGATTTGGTGTCAAATCTGCCAATTTTTTGTAGTAAATTGATCCCATATACAAGTGAAAAGAATAATTTTGAGGCAAGAACGAATAAAACATATGGAAAGTGTAATTTTCTACCTGAGAATCACTTAGAAATCTTCTAATCCAAGATATCTTTAGAGATTTGGCATGAATAAAAATATTAATCATTTTGACTCCGCCTTCCGAGTATGGTTGACACATTTGTTCTCTACTTATCTTATCAGGTTTGTTACCCCAGATAAACGCATAAAAAGAACGGTTTATATCTATCATGATTTGAGAATTAGGTTCCGGAAATGATAGTAACAAATAATTTAGTTTGTAAGAATTTATTCACGCTAATTCAGTCCATGAGTGCACACACACGCATCCATTTAATAGCTGTGGAGTAGGCAATATAACGTTACATTATTCAATAGAACAATGATACATATTATGAGCAAAATATACACCAGTGGCAAGGATCATGGTAAATATAAACAAGTGCAGAAAGAAACTCAATCAGTCTCGTTATAACTCATATTTCCCTTTTTTAAAATGAATATGAAGTTTTCCTCTTTTTTTAGCCAAATAATACTGTTTCTTTTTGCACTTGCCTAAAAGCTTCAAAACAGGGGTTGATATTTCTAAATCTACAAATATAAACGAAATATTTAGGAAACAGAAACAAGCATGACAAAAATTTATCAGAGGCAACAGCAAACATTTTCTCAAAGTCATTCAAAACAAAATCAGACTTGTATTTTGAATGAATCATTATGCAATAATTTTTGCCAAATAGGGGTTACAACATCACAATCACAAAACAAGTGAACCATATAGTTTCAGTTTTCTTATCACAAAAATTGCAATTCACCCTTCTCTTTACGTTTGTTGAGAGTGCATTTGAACTTGAATATCTCTTCATAGAAGTAATATAGTGAATCTCATATTTCGAATATAGTATCACGGCGTGGAATCCCTAATATACGGTAGTAAATATTTTTTGGTAATTGGTACCTTTAAGAATGGTCTTGTACCTCCTTCCCCAATGGAAAGTTATTATTTTCATACACAGACGAACTTAACTTATTAAGCATTAAAATAAAGACCTGGTACAGTCAAACCTGTCTTTAATAGTGGCCACCTGTCTACAGTGACCACCTGTCTATAGTGGTCACTTATATTGCCTCCCTAAAGCAAGAAATATGTGTCTTGGAACCTGTCTATAAAGGCCACCTGTCGACAGTGGCCACTTTTTCTGTTTCCTTTGGGTGGCCTTAATAGACAGGTTTGACTGTATTTGTTAGGCCTTACTGTTCTAGATATGAAGGATGTTAATGGATTTTAATGTTCAATTTGCTTCTTTATGACAGCCAACCAAAAATCTACAAAATACCGAATTCTTGCCAACAACGCAGCCCTCGCCGCTTCTTACTTGTTCCACAAAGTGACGTCATTCATTATGTGTAGCCAGTTGTGCTTTGCTGATGACTCGTGCAATTTTTTCACATACATCGAACGCGAGGGGACATGTCTATTGAGCCAAGGATCAACCCTTGAAAAAAAACGTGGAGCTAAAACCTATTCAAGCTAGTTTCGTTTTATTTCTGTACAGCTGGATTATTTCGAGACCATATGCAAGGTAGCTTCACTTGTATTTTACACATGTAGATTATTTCGAGACAACACTCAACTAGGGCTAGGGCGCATCTAGACAGACAAATTAATTCAATTACTTGATTTTATTTAGACATTGATAATTTTTCGTGCGAATTTTATAACTTCATAATATGAGTAACGTTGATGTATGTTTTTTTTTTGCTGATAGAGTCAGATTCTTTTACTTATAAACATGGTAATTATCAAGTTAGATGTAGGTCTAGGCTACTCGTCAGTTATCATAATCATATGCGTAGGAGGCGATGGCTAGCCTGGGGCTGTAGCCCCCGAAAATTCGAAATTAACAATATAATTCTTGGCTCCGAAAGACCGGGTTTTGAATGATACCGTATAACGAGACTAACTACATCAACAAACATGAAAATTCATATGTGGGACTGTACTGAAATTCTGGCGGAGGTTCAAGAAAGTACAATAAAAATTTCATTTTTCCAAGTGTAAAAATTCATTCTTTACTCCACATCCTCCATTAAAAAAATTATATCAGCTGTCAAAGTTATAGATACATACTATATCAGCGCTTTTGGGCTACCTGTAAGTATTCTTGACAAAAAAAAATGTCAACTGAGACTCTCAAATATGGTTTCAGTCTTGTGAATACAGATGATGACAAGGAAATTTCCTTTATCTGAAATGTGAAATTCTAGTAACTTTTCTGACAGCTTCATGACCATGTCAAAATTATAGATACATACTTTATCAGCGCTTTTTGGCTACGATTTCTTGAAGAAAAAAAATGTCAACTGAGGCATATTGGGATTGGGCTGCAAATGGTCATGAAGCTGTCAGAAAAGTTACTAGAATTTCACATTTCAGATAAAGGAAATTTCCTTGTCATCATCTGTATTCACAGGACTGAAACCATATTTGAGAGTCTCAGTTGACATTTTTTTTAGTCAAGAATACTTACAGGTAGCCCAAAAGCGCTGATATAGTATGTATCTATAATTTTGACAGCCGATATATGTTTTTTTAATGGAGGATGTGGAGTTGAGAATTAATTTTTATACACGTGGATAAAAATGACATTTTATTGTACTTTCTTGAAACTCTTCCACAATTTCAGTACAGACCCACATATGTATTTTCATGTTTGTTGATGTAGCTAGTGTTATACGGTATCATTCAAAAGACAAAACTCGGTCTTTCGGAGTCAAGAAGAAACTGATAATTTATCTTTACATTGTTAATTCACAACCAAATTAAACTACTTTCATGGAAATATGGACATTGGAAGGACATATCATAGGTGTGAGATGTGAATTTTGGCAATATATTTATGAAGTTATGAGGAAGGTTTTTTTTTAAATTTATAGATCTCGTATATTTTAAAATCAAACGCAAAAACGGTATCCGTTTTTGCTTCTGGCGGTCGTTTAAACGCCGTTTAAACTTTTTGACTCAGCCCTAAATATCAATTTTCCCATGGCAAGGACCCTGCAAGTTTAACTACTGTATTATCCCAGTATTGTCAGGTCCCTTTTAATATATCTGGGTCGAGAAGGATACATGTAGGTAAAACACCTTGGCAAGGGATGTTAGCACAGAGTTGGATCGAACCCAGGACCTCTCATTTTGAGAGTGAACAGTCTTTACCAATGTACCATAGTATTATTTGGGTACCGTCACCTCATATCTGGAGGCGAAGGGGTATTTTTGTAATGTTTATTTTCTACTTATATTGTTATGACAAAGTTATATTTTCAATAGTAAAAAGTGTCAACCTTTTTGCTCGCTCGCTCGATGGCAAATTTTTGAGAGTAGAAAAATATTTGATTTGAGAGAAAATGATAGATGTAATAAAAAAAAAATCTTCAAAGAGTTTTTCGCTTTCTATCAATTGAGTCTGGAATACATGTATATTATATTTGTGATTTTCAATACCCAATATATTTGCTAATTAATTTATGATAAGTTATATATTATAATTCATGAACCAAGACATAAATTATTAAATTGTGTCTGCTCCAATAATAGTGGGGCCTACTCAATATATGATGATCTACCGCAGGTATCCTGTCTCAAATCAAACATGAACATGAAAATAAATGTGATGAGTTGTTGCATCAGCTCTAATCAATGTATAATTATTTACTCCAGCTATTCTATCTTAAATCATACATGTAGATGAAATCATATATGACAACGTACAAAAGTGTGCGAACAATTCACATGAGTTGGAGTAGTGTGTGAAAAAAAAAACTTGTGAAATTAGTAGTCACTGCGTTCAGCTTGACTTCAGTTTGATCATCATCACGTCCATTGAGATCCAGAAGGGCGTTAACTCTGTGTATAACAGTGAGAGTCAAAAAAAAAAAAAAAAAAAAAAAAAAAAAGGAAAGCCGTATTCAAGCCCCAATATCCTTTAATTTAAAAAAACAAACAAATGAAATCGCTGAAATGCATTACCATATTATGATACTTGATAATATCTTCCTTTCAACCCAGTCTCACACTTAAATAGACCAAAAGAGTCATAGTACCATCATCGTTAATATGACACTCTTGGTCAATTTAAGCGACATCAAAGAGATTCGATCATACCAGTATGCCCTCCGAAGGAGGGCTAGAGACTCAACTAAATATGTGACCTTTGACATACCATAGGCTTTGCATTGGATGCATTGTGGGAGCTTTGTCCAATTTGAACAGTGATCTAGGAGGGTCAATTTGAATAAATGCTTATTCATGAGAATGACGTCAAAAACTCGTCAAATACTGTTCGATAATTGGTTAGTGGCTCATATTAACATAATGTTTTATGTATAAGATCATACATAAAACATTTTTTTCATTCCCACAATTCCTTACGATTTGAACACGAAATAGGGAAAATGGCGACCGTACGGGTGGTGCTACTTTTGTGCTATTTCAACACAAATCTCAAAAAAAACTTTGTTTTTGAGAAAGTTTTGTTTTAGAAGGAGTTTGTCTAGTAAATCTCACGAAAGCAGAAAATTCTACAGGGAACATTCACATCAAAGTGAGGCCGTATGATGCCTTGAAATGTAAGTAAATATCAATTTTGTTTATCGTTCCTCTTAATGATTGGGATGTGTTCGTCGTGGCAGCGAGTGGGTTCACTGTACAAAACGTATTAACCCACATCCCACCCAGTCCCCCGTCTCTTGCATGACAAAAGAAAGTTATCAACTTTCATTGAACTCTAAAACAGTCCTTTTAAATAGGATACTGGTAATATTTTTCTAAAAGATCAGAAATTTTCCGTAGATCTGTATATTATGATAGTGCTCAATCCAAAAAAGTAAAGCGCATGACTACATTACCGACAATCTGCGGTAGATGTAGACCTGTTCAAGATTGATCACAACACTGAATGCGCAAGATCCTCACTCTGATCTGGGCCGCGCCGGGTAAGATCTTGCCCAGCGGTCTGTTTATAGTTTTTGGTTCGCCGATCCTGGCCGGCTACTGCGCTTTGCCTACGAGAGCAAAATGTTGCAGGTGCCCTGGCTAGGCCTAGGGCCTAACGTTAGACCTTCGCTTTGAACTTTGACTTCAGTTTAGGTAGGGTCCAGAAAGATCTACATAGAATTTGAATGGCAATGTCTTCCGTTCTCGACCCTTATTAAAATGTTCTTTAGTTTCCATAACCTAAGGCTGCTACTATTATAAGTAAGAGTAGACAAGAGTGGTCTCATTGCTCTCAATTTGATCATTGGTTTGGGCTTGGCTGAAATAGGTCTAGGTCTAGACTCTACACCTCTTTTGTGTCGTGACAACCATTGACGAGTCCCCACTGACACTAGAGACTAGATAGTAGATCTGAGACTGAGAGTATGAATCTATGATATACATTATGATATAAATCTAGACAGTAGATCTATGCTTTTATTACAACCACGATCCTAATTTTTTTTCTCCTTTGATTGCAGAGCTATCATTGACATTGATAAATGGACCAAAGTAGTGGAACACAGTCACAGGGGGACCAGGACCAGGACCAGGGCTAGATCATCCAATACCGTGATAGACCCTACCTGGGCTGTAGATTTTGTCATCCACTCACTGCAGGAAACCCAAGTTGAACTGGCAAGGTAAATTTTTTTTTTTTTTTTTTTTTGAAAATGTAGACATCTAAGTGTAAATTTCATTGTGGCCATAGCTTAGACGTAGTTCTACTAGTAGTAGCTCTGTAAGATTATGATACTTATAGGGCCTAGAATTTAAACTCATTAGGCGTGTACGTGTTTTCTTTGACCCCTAATCTGTATAGTTATAATCGAATTCTGAAGTCCAGTAAATCATTTTGATTGTACCTTCTGACTGATTTAACCATTTCGAAGTTTACTAGAGGTCTTGGTCTTGGATCAAATTTGTAATGGAAAATATTTACTTCTCTTAGAAGATTTGAACCTTGATTTACATTTCTATCATTTGAAGAAGAAGAAAAATAAATTGTAACATAAAAGTAGAGATGTACCCATTTTTTCCTTCTTTAAAATCCAGTCTACAGTCTACAAGAAGTTTAATTTTTCTTTTCTTTCTTTTTGTTTTCATTATGCAGGTTGTCCAAGGAAGCTCATCAGCTACAAAGCTTGTTAAATGTGTAGTACTGTCTTGGAGTCATAAAGGATCAAAGTATTCTTTATCTTTATTATTATTTCAAGTTTGAATTTTTTTTTTAAAGATATATTTATTGCTAATTTACATAATGGCAAATAATTAAATATTCTAAATCCCCGAAAGATGCATATATTTCAGAGCTGGACATTGAACTATTAAATGTCGAAATATGGGTCAATTGGAAAGAGCTATTTAAAGGGGAAACAAGCAGATTTGTAAAGTTGGGTGTGTACTTGACCAATAAATTTGACTTGGGGGGGGGGGGGTTGTATCAAGGCTATTGAATGGCCCTTACTGCAATCACATGACTTGACGTTTTACTCTTGGACCCTTTATAGATACACCCCAAAATTTGTAATTTTTAAATACTTTGAATACTTTGGCTACCACTGATGTCCCTGTTGTAGGTCTACATGTCCATGTTAATGTGTATGTAATTGAAAAACTTTTAGTTGGCATAACTGGCCCATTTGAAACATGATTATGAGAAAGTCATTACTCTTGCATGTATTTCATTGTTTTGTGAATTTCTTATGTATTCTGCTGTTCTTCATTTTTTTTCATAAATTTCATCATACTATTCGTTTTATTTGATACATTATCATATAGAGCGATATTTTGGTCTAAAATACGGGATAATCAACTTAAAAAATTGTCACACTTATAATACAATTAAAAACCTTTTAAGTTATGCACATTCAATTATCCCATTTCACGTATTAGGCTAATGCAGTTTTGAATTCTAAATATAACCAATAAATTTGTAAATTCAAATAATTTTTCTTTTAATTCCAAAGTAATTAGAAAAAGATTTTGAAAAATGTTGCATGACTATATTATGATAAAAATGATTTTGGTTAATCAGCTTTAATGCAACTTGTGTTTATAAATTTAAGCATAAGTAGTGCATTCAGATTTAGTCATGATATTCTATTTGATCTTTAACCTTGAAGTGATAATCCCTTTCATCAGCTCCTTGAAGCTATCCTGAGATAGCTATGATTCTGTTTCTTTAAACACAAATGGTTCTAGAATCTGTAATTCGTTCACTTTTTTCATCTGTGCAAGCATTATGTGCAATTAATCTGGGGTATGTTTCTAGGCAGACGAATCAGGCGCTTGGGAGTTTTAGCCCGCCCCCAAATTTTCAAAACTACCAATATTTGGACAAACATGACCTTATATCATATTGGCAGTAAGGTGATCTCTTTGTACTTTTATGTCTTGTATATTGTGATGATAGTTTGAAAGGCTGTACATGAATATACATTACAATCCACCTATATCGGATGTCGTTAGAAGAATATAAAATTGTTTGCTTGCAAAAAAGAATAGAAACAAAATTAGAAATTGGTATTGCCCCCCCTGCCCCATGATTTGTTATCCATGAATTTAATGTTATAATCTGTATGTAGCATTTGAAGAAAGCGTTACGTTTTACGTTGATAATTGAGTTATTTCAATAAACATCATTTCACACTGAGAAACTTTTTCTGTTGTTTTCCCCCCATAATTTTGTGAAAGATGTGGTGATGATAATGATGCAGGCACAATAATATTATAGTACATGTATGTCTTCTGAAGTGTGATGGTGGATTTCTGTCATACAGCCTTACGCAACCTTGAATTACTGGATGATAGACTGATTTTCGTAAGAAAGTGCTAGGTGTTGTGTGTGGGGTTTCTGTTGTTGGGCTCGTTGGGGGGGGGGGGGGGGGGGGGGGGAATTCAGTTTTACTTCAGATATGCCAAATCTGCAAGGCAGAAGGGAATGAATGGGTCAGTAAAGGGAAATTTGATAACGCAGGAGGGCTACAACAGAAAAGAAAAGTGGGAAAATGAAAAAAAAAATAAATGATGATTCCAATTGATGCAGGAGGTGCCTTAATTCAATTGAAGTCTCAATCATTAAATTTTAGGGAGACAAAAGATTAAATATAGGAACCTGAGGGTGAATATTTAGTTTTCCTTTGAGGGGAAACCGTTTTGCCCTTTGTCGTGGCCAGGGCCTTCCCCTCCCATCGTGACAACATAGTGTTACTTATGATTATGAATAGGCCCTATAGCATCTGCAGAAAAGGATTAAGTCCGTGTATCCTTGAAAAACTTTACTTTAACAAAAAGCACTAATTTCTATCAATTGCAACTTGTAGTTGATCTATTGTCTCGTTATGCCCAGTACAGCTGCCTTCTGTAAGTCGTACACTTTGAGAATGGGAGATCTTTGTGATGAGACCCCCCCCCCCCCTCCCCCTCTACTACCTCTTCTTCTTCTTCTTCTTCTTCTTCTTCTCCTTCTCCTCAGACTCAGCCTTTTTTCTTTCTTTTTCTTTTTCTTCTTCTTTCTGAAGAGAAAGAAGAAGAAAAAAACTGAGTCTGAGAAGGAGAAGAAGTTCTTCTCCTTCTCAGACTCAGTTTTTCCTTCTCTTTTTCTTTGTCTTTTTTTTCTTCTCCTTCTCCTCCTTCTTAGACTCGGTGTTTCTTTTTCTTTTCTTTTTTTCTTTTTCTTCTTTTTCTTCTCCTCCTCCTTCTCCTCCTCCTTATTTTTCTTCTTCTTCTTCTTCTTCTTCTTCTTCTTCTTCTTCCTAAATCTTCTTCTTCATCATCATCTTATAATCTACTGCTTCTCATTTGGCTGCACAGCTGCACAGCTACAGTATAAGTCTTTTACAGTTCATTTTATGTTAATTAGTTATAAAATTCATGAATATTCATATTTATAATTTCAATACTTTTACGCGCTGCGCGCAGGCCAAAATCTGATTTTCGCTGGTACACTGAAAAATTTTCAGCTTCATAGGCTAATACATGAAATGTGGGAGCAGTGTGCACTTTTGACCCGCCGGAAATGCCCCCATGGAAAGCCGGATGCAGAAGCGGAGTTGAGACCCCCTGAGCGACATGTGTAACGGCGCCATCTACGTTTGCAAATCGTGATATTCATTTCGGCGGAGTTGGTTTAGTCTAATACACTAGACCTTTTGTCCAGAGCTTAGATCATAAAGCCATGCTAGCGCAATAGCCCAGCGGGAAGCTATAACTGGCGGATGGGGGGGGGGGGGGGGGGGGGGGGGGGGGGAAAGGGGGGGAAACCGCTTTTGTATTCCACTACACCAGGGGCCGCGGAGCATTTTTGAAAGGGGGGAGGGCTGATCTGATTTCACTCATTAATGAAAATTTTCGACGCTTTTTTTTTTTGAGATTGTATAAACGTGTCTACTCAAAAAAGTGTGTGTGGGGGGGGGGGGGGGGGCTGCAGCCCCCTGCAGCTCCCCCCGGGTTCTGCGGCACCCAGAGTTGCTGACCGTGCGTACAGCTCTAGCTAGACGAGCATCGCTAGAGCTGTACGCACGGTCAGCAACTCTCTTGCATGCATAATGCAGCGAACGCGAACGTGCATGCGCTATTGCGCAATATCGGGAAGGTACTTTTTGACGGTCGGTCCACCTAGCTCACATGATAGGGATCTGTTGATCTTTGTTTATTTTTTCCACAGTTTACAAAAGTTAGGTTATCCTCCTCCTTGCTATTGTTTGCTGGTGTAAGAAGCTGTTACCGCTAGAATACCTTCTTGTCGACGTAAATCGTAAGTAGATCTGAACTCCTTGTCGATTGTTGTTCTTTTCTTGCAGTGAATGAATGTCATGAATGTAGCCATCAGTGGTCTGTCAAAATGACAGGTACTTGTCTTTAGTGACCCAATTAACTTCTAGAGAAAAAGTCTTTCCAAGTCAACTGTAGACCGAATATTCTGTCTCTCGTTCGTTCTCTCTTCACTTAGAGACAAACGTTCGTATCACTCTGCTGTGCAAACCGAATTATTGACTTACACACTAATAACAGTTTGAATACGGCTGCAAGATTTTCAAACGGAGAATACCTTGGACCCTGAATTAGCTGAAAAAGGAGCTTTATTTTAAATGAATTATTCAGTCAAATTGGTAAGCTGAACCCTATATAGTCAAGCATTGTATTTCCGAACAGGATGGTATTACCGAACGTGTACAATTAAGTTAGGCGCATAAAACCTTTCATACGCGTGGGACTACGCGCATGTTCTCCACTCTATTTGACACAGAGACCAAAGGGCAATAGATCATAAAATGAGGCCAGAAAACGTAAATAATATCTTATTTTTACACGAAACCATGAAAACGATTAAATAATGGATTGAAAAATCCCTTATTCTAAAAAATATCTCTATTTTGAATGAAACTTTAACCTAAAACTGCCGATTTCAAAGACCTCACGACCGATCCGTTTCTGTCTAATGTTTAGAGAGTGCACTGTATAACATGCATGCAGTGGCCGTTGTTTATATATTGGCAACCCTCGATATAAAGCATGTTCGTGTAGAACGTGCAATCGACCTGCCGAACTACGAGTGATAACAAAAAGTGTGTGCGTAATATTTTTGTTGATTAGACCGAGTATATTGAGGAAATTTCTCCCATAGGGACACGTTCGGAAATACAATACCATTTTTCAGGGGGACCAAAACGCGCGGGGGGGGGGGGCACTCAGGTATATTGGTGTACACATGCGTGTCCATGGATTTAAAAAATGCCCCCTAAACAAGTTTCATACTCTGGTGAAAAGACACCCCTTAACAAGGATTTCGCGTGCTTTTTTTCGTAAAAATTACCCCTTAACGAGGATTTTGCGTGTTTTTTCATAAAAATTACCCCCTAAACAAGTTTGTCTTAAATATTACTCCCTAAATAAGATTAACTTAACCAACATAATAAAAAACACCACTTGAATTCAAGATCACCTTTTGCAAACTGACATATTCTTCACCTTTGGTGGATAAATTCTTCACACAAGGCAAACAAAATAAACTGCACATATAGGAACTGCTGTTACTATTTACTTCAGTTATGTAGGACAGGTTTCAAACTGTGTACTCCGTTAGGTTTAATACACGATCATCATTTGCTTACTTTTGAAAAGCCGTTCATAGGGCGTTCAAGTTCCTGAAAATCGGACTAAAAATGTTTTGTTCGTACCATTGCCGCCGGAATGAGAATGACCCCCTAAACACGTTTGGCAGCATTCCGTTCAGCACCCCCTTTTTGATGAAAATCGGCGTTTTCGGACCCCTTAACACGTAACGCGCGTTACGCGTCCTGCATGAAAAAAAGACCCCTTTTTACGCGTTTTTTTGGACGCGCATGTGTACACCAATATACCTGAGTGCCCCCCCCCCCCCCCGGCCAAAACGCCGCGTCGTTGGGAAGAGGTTCGCTCGGAAGGGAATATCGTATTAAATCTACGTTGTCTTTTTAAAATTCCATCAACTTCTTTTTCTGTTGAGCATTCATTATGTAAGTTTGACAGATATTCGTTAGATATTTTATTTGCTATCTATCGTTGATTTTCTGAAAAGCGTTCGGAAATTGGATCCACTACCATACCTTGTACCTTGTAGATGATGTCCCTGAAGACCTCCACCAGGAAGGGTAACTCAGCATGCTCAGGCTGATGGGAGTGGGGGCACTACTTCATTTGGCTTTGTGAGGGGCTTTGGCTTATTTAAATTGGCTTTGAAACTTCTAAACTTTTGGAATTTATGATTTCTCTTGGGAGGTTGTTCCAGTAAGATATTGCATCTGGGAAGAATAAGTTTGCCAGCTGGCTCGTGGAGATGAAGTCAGATACGACGTCATACTGTTCATCATGAGACCGTCGTCGATTCCTTAAATAGTAGGCCTAGGTTAGACAGAAAATCCGTCTGTTTGAAGGAGTTTTATAACACTTTCTGACTTATGAGGTTCTCCTCCAAGACAGACGGAAGCCTCCCATAGGCATCGTAGTCGAGTAGGCATCGAGTGATCTTAATCACTGTCCCTATCAGTCAGACCCAACTTCGGAAAACCGAGCATAGGTATATACTCCAAAAACGGCGTATGAATTTAGAGCCCTCATCGATCTGTGCGAGGCAGTGTGTACAAAAGGCATGGGGGAAATCTTGCAAAGTCAACCTGCCAACGATATATATTGTGCGTGTCAATTAGCTTCGAAATCTTTGAATGATTCGTCATATGAAATGACTTTCTAATGATAAGCTTTTGAAATAAATATATCCGCTGCATTATTTTTGAAAAATATATTATCAACAGCAGGTCGACATCACCTCCATGCCTTTTGTACACACTGTCTCGCAACGAACGATGAGGGCTCTATATTCGTCTTGCCCTGTACGCCGTTTCGGAATATATATTCTGTGCTCGGTTTTCCGGAGTTGGGTCTGACTGCCTATGGACGTACGGGTGAGGTGCCTCACCCCACACGTTCACGACTTATTTAGAGTCGTATATCAACAAAAATCAACTTACATACTAAAAGCAATGTATACTGAATATAGTGAGCTCACCTGATTTTTGAAATAATCCACAAGTTACAGAAATTTTACCGTTTTTTTCCATGTTGTCAACGGGGTTATCGCAAGTGAATCCGTCGGGGGAAAGATACCCTGCACGCGTATTGAAATACTCCACAAGCATACCCTTTTTTCCAATTTTTTGCGTTTTTGACATCCTAAACGCGTCACGCGCCGTATAGTCGGCAAAAGCTACCCTTTTCACGCGTTTTTTTATATAATTGAATGGCCACCCCCGGGCTAAGTGCGGCTGCACACCCGCTACCTGCCGCACGTTGCAGCATCTACTCTATACCATGACACCTTCACATATGTGCTAGAGATCTCGCACTTGCTATGGGAGGCAATTCTTCGCGTTACGAAGGTACGGAGTGCAAAGTTATTTACAATTACCTCGCATATATAATGTATGTTTGAGCGCCAAGGCCAGGCAGGAGTGACATGAGCTGGCAATAGGGTCGGGGATTAGGATTCAACTGTTACTTAGATCTAGAAGTCTACTCACATTGATTTTCCATATAATGACTGCAGTGCAGACTGCTTGATGGCTTTTCTGTCACACTCACATGAAATTTGAAACACAACAGCCAATTTCAAAACATCACAGAAAATAACCCAGCAGCAGCCCAGTATTGAATTCTCCTTTCCGGGCATCCGGGAACTTTCGTCGTGATTGCAGCCGCTGGGTGAAAACAATAGCTTGGCAACGCGTAGCAACACATTGACTTTGCACACACTTTGACAAATCCAGATAACAACAAACGCTGGGAACCGATGAAATATGTTCGGTTCATTTGTTCGGAACATTTCATAATAGGTACATATCCTGCTGATATTTAGGTTCAGTCTTATATATATATATATATATATATATATATATATATATATATATATAAATATATATACTTACCAATTTCCTGATGAAGGCCTATGGCCGAAAATTTGAAAACTTTTCAGTCTCACGGAATCTTTTATTTACTTGTCTTCTATACTAACCATCTAATTTTATATAGATTTCAAAGACAGAAAATTTGTTATGGGAACCAAAAACAAAAACTCGCTCATGCAACTGTTCACTACTCCGTATCATCAAGGTATGAGACTTTGTAAAGTCCCACCTACTCAATTTTGTGAAACCTTTTTAAATACGACATCAACCACTCCGACAAGTATGAGGTTATCCTGCCAGGAGTGAATTTCCGATGATGTTCGCTGTGCGAGAGTTGTTCTATGTCATGTAAACTATGTGCATACAAATAAAATGCAATGAATTTATTGCATGCAAATTCTACGTGTGGGACTGAAGTTAACTAAGTGCGACGCTCAAGCGAGCCGTGTTTTCACCCACCACTGAGGCGTTACTAGGGCCGTAGGGCTCATGCAGCTGTTCACTACTCCGTATCATCAAGGTATGAGACTTTGTAAAAGTCCCACCTACTCAATTTTGTGAAACCTTTTTAAATACGACATCAACCACTCCGACAAGTATGAGGTTATCCTGCCAGGAGTGAATTTCCGATGATGTTCGCTGTGCGAGAGTTGTTCTATGTCATGTAAACTATGTGCATACAAATAAAATGCAATGAATTTATTGCATGCAAATTCTACGTGTGGGACTGAAGTTAACTAAGTGCGACGCTCAAGCGAGCCGTGTTTTCACCCACCACTGAGGCGTTACTAGGGCAAAGTTAATCAAGGCATTGATTAACTTTGCCCAGGATTGGAGAAAAAAAAAATCACTGTTCAAGCTAATGCTGTAATCATAATTGCAAACCTTTAGCTCAGACAGGAATCGCCTGAGTTTTATAAGCTGATCGGTCGTTTATATATCAAGATATTTGCGATTGAACATTGATGTCGGGATAGCGTACCACCGAACCCTAAATAACTCTTACGGTTGGCATACCTCGCTCTATCACAGAATACCGTACGGGCTGGAAACCCGCTCTGAAATCGCCAAGCGCTGGTGCTTGGTTTTTGTGACTGCAGCGCAGCGAAGAAGCCGAGCGAATTGCGCTAGCGATTGATCGCGATTTTCTCTGTTTTTAGGATAGTAAACGGGTTCCATTTTCTCTCATGCTTTCACATATCCTTAATTATATATGTAGTTAGAGGACTGCACACAATTCACTGGCATTTGAGCTGATTTTACAATTTTTCACAAAGTTAATCAATCACTATGTGCATACAAATAAAGAAAGTGACGTCACGCCGGAAAGCAAAATATGGTAATAATCATCATGATCATGAGATGATTGTAGTTAATCATCAATAGCGATGAAAATCTTGTATCAAAACAACGACTCAAACGAGTTAACTGTTTTTTCCTCTCATGCGAAATCATCCGTAAAGCCTTGCTTTTTGTTTCTGTCTTTTAAAACAATGGGCAATAACTAATACAAAGGCAAAGTGATAATGATCCTGACTGTCAAACATTCTTGACTGTTCTAATTCTATCCTCCACTCACATTGTCAGTCAGTCAGTGTGACGGTATGGGAAGTTTAATTTGTAAACTGAAGTGAAGCATATAGTTACCATAATTATTGAGTTCAGATCTACTTACGATTTAAACCAAAAAGTCGTCGTGAATGTAGAGTCTATATCTACAATTCCGACCCCACCATGCCCACGCACGTGCATCTCATTTAGCGATCATGCTATGGGAACACTCCGGCTCGCTAGCCCACTAGCTTCGGCGGCCGGCCAGATGTACAGTCCGAGCTAGCTAGCTAGCATCATCCGACCGCGAGCCAAACAGGGCGCGGTGCAGCGGCGCGGGGCTCGGAATGGGGATGGGGATGGGGGAGCTGGAGGCGAGGAGGAGGCAAGGGGCAGCATTCAGATTGCGTAATCTACCCTCCATTGATCTCTTATTTAAAATAGAATCTACGACTTAAAAAAAGAAAATAAAGCAAATAATAATATAGTCTAACGTTAAGTGAGGGTTGCTGTATTTGCGAGGGGGGGGGGGGCGGGCAGGGAGCGGTGTACACGAGTGGTGTAGTGGTGTGTGTGGGTGTGTGTGTGTGTGTGTGTGAGGGGGGGGGGGTGGAAATCATGACGTTACGGCAACGCCCCCCCCCCCCATGATTTTTTTTTGGTTGTTCTTTTTTGTCTAGCCACGTCTAGTCTATGCCAGGATGGATTTGGTGGAAGCGAACTCAAAATTCATCTCAAAAAGCGAGAGAACCTCCACAAACGAAAACCCATAAGTCCCCTATATAAGCTATGTCTGACTCCGTGCCTGACAGTGATCCCATAAGCTTACAAAAGGTCTAGTGTAATAGACTAAACCAACTCTGCCAAAACCAATATCACGAATTGCAAACGTAGATGGCGCCGTTACACATGTCGCTTAAATTGACCAAGAGTGTCATATTAACAGTGATGGTACTATGACTCTTTTGGTCTATTTAAATGTGAGACTGGGTTGAATTTGAAGTGAATTAATCAAGACATCGAGTAGGTCGTTGCCCCAATACGTAGTTCGTAAGGGGAGCCTGACATGTTGTGCGATTTCCCCAGTAAGCACGCCCTCTCGAGTACTATGAATGTGAAAACCGAGCAAGAGACATGGGCGATGCATCGTTGGGAGCATCCGATTACAGACGATACGGTATATGATAATTGCACGAAGGCGTCGATGAGCGTCATATCGTCGGCGAGAAGTCTGAAGTTCTTACATCCCATGTGTGCTGTGAGAAAGAGGAGATAAAAATGGGCCAAAGTGATATTAGTCTCATCTTAAAGTTAATGGATACTTCATAGGCCTACTTACAAATCAAACGCCGACTAAGAATGTTGAATAAAACAAACCAAAACATTATCGCAAAAAAATATTTAACTGATTTGACGTACTGTTAGGGCTTTGGCACAAAATCAATTTGAACTGTTATCAGCAATACAACAATTACAAATAAAGTATTTTTATAAAGGAGTGAAAATTTCTCAAAAAACGAAATATACGTAAATACAACTAATTAACCTGTCTTTCGTAATCTATCCGCGTTTGCGGCCAAATAGAGTCGAAAAGGGGGAAATGCACATTGCTCTTCAGAGAATGGCTTGAAGTTATTTTAACCCTTTTTTCCCCAAGCATCTTATAAAAGATCTCGGCATAAACATAAATCAGCACTTCCTAATAATTTCAATAAGTTAAATAAGCATTAACACTTCGAAAGAACCACACCGATTAAACAACAACGCAATTTAGAGATTAAGCTAATCCGTTCATAACATTAAACATCTTCATAATCTAATTGAGGGTTTGCCCTTAAAAATTGATGAGAATAATAACCTTTGAATTTATACATAATGCAAATCCATAGATCGCTTTGGAAACTCCGTAAAGATATGAACTTCTAAACACAGACAGTATTTTATTTACCTCGCTTTCCAGGAGAGGTAGTCATGGTGGTTGTTGATGTACACCTCTCATTGATTGTGGCTGTAGTCGACATTGTTGAATATGTCTCCGTTTCATATGCTTCAGATGCTGACGATGATAGTGGTAAAGAAGTCATAGGCTCCCTTGTGGTTGCTACTGTAGCAGACATTGCTGAAGTCGTCGCAGTTGTGGGCAGATAAGGTTCCGAAGTTACAGCGATAGAACTTTCGCCTATTGTTTCGGAAGGTGACGATGGTGGTGATATTGATGATGTAGTCATGCTTCTTGTATCACCCATCTCATCATCAGTTGTTGTCGATCGCTGCGGTGTAGACTCACTTGTTGCAACAGTCGCAACGACACTTCCATTTTCAGTGTTGCTGGGGAGACCCATTGTTGTGTCGTTAGTCATGTTAGTTGGGGACGTTTTAGTTTCGTAGGAAGTAGTAAACGATACCATTGAGGATGCTTCTAGATTGGAACTTGTAGGAGTCTCTGTTGATGTAGGGTCAGGGCACACTGGAATATAAATAGCCAATTTATGAATCACTGAGGTAGTACAAACAAGGAAAGCATAGATTTTTTTATATTAAATTAATTAGGTTAAGCCTCGGTCACAAATACCATTAAGAACTGCTACGAACGCCGCCGTACGAACGATTTTTAGACCATTCCGTAAGATCTTATCAAGAAGGCCGTACGAAACCAGCGTTCGTAGACCGTTCGTAGACCATTCGTAAGTTCGCAGCCTGGTTGATGGTCTGGTCCAAGATTTTTTTCAACGTCGTACGAAACCCCTCTTCGTAAGGCGGCCGTACGAATGTTGTGAGAACATCGTAAGAACCACGCAGGATTTTGTATGGTCGACAGACAATTCTGGAAGCCTTAAATTCTTACGATCGTAAGAACGCCTTAAGTTGTTCATAGAGGGATCTTACGGCGTTCGTAAGAAATTAGTAGGGCGCTCTTATGAACGACTCTTGGTGTTTGTAAGGCGTTCGTAAGGTGCTCGTAAGGCGTAGGTACACAATTTGTGCATTTGTTGAGTTTTAGCACTACTGCCATCTTGAAAGTATCAAACTTTCAACAGTCACAGAATTTTCGACAGTACACGGCAGCGCCTTTTGGCAACCCGACAAAATATACAAAAAATTGTTAGATTTTTCTACGGAATGACTTGAGAGTGCCGTGAGTTGCACGTACGACTATCTTGCGACAACAAAAATAGTAAGATGGCCGTAAGTCTGACGAAAGAATAACTCAAGACATTCTTACGAAAAACGTACGAACTCTAGGCCATTATATAACCGAAAATCACTCCGTGTCTCAAGAAGGACTTAAGTTGTTCTTGCGAATTAAACGGCGTTCGTAGGAACTTCGAAAGAAGGCTGTAAGAATCTATGCCCCATCTACGAATGTCTACGAACTCCGGAATTCGTACGAACAGTGAGATTCCTACGAACGAATCGTTCGTACAAACCTTTGTGACCGTAGCTTACTACCATCATGACCATGTCGAAAATAATGGCTTCATACAAATGATATGTAACTAGATGCGGTGTCCGGTTATTAAGTGATTGCAAACAAAAGAAATTGTTCATGACGGCAGTGGCGGATTTATGGGGGGGGGGGCATCCCGGCCCGTGCCCCCCCCCCCTTTTGAGGGAAAACAATGCATTGTGCCTCCCCCCTTTTCGACCAGAAAACCTTTTTTTTTTTTTTTTTTTTGGTTGTCAGAGAATTATGGAGGGGAACTGGATCCCATAACCCCCCCCCCCCCCCACTGAGCGAGGGCTGGCGAATTTTTTTTTTTTTTTGGTCGCCACCAAATAACAAACGCGATCTGGCAACGTTAACCAATGGCAGACTGAAGACAGATCATCGATTGGTAACATTAAGAAGTGGACGGGAATATCTTATGGGCAAGTAAACTAGCGTACCCAAGGGGGGGGGCAGGGGGCAGAGTGCCCCTCCCCCCTGACAACTTTTGACAGAACTGAAAAATAAATTTTCGCCGTTTTAGACCTTTCTTTTTGTTTGTTTGTTTTTTGCTTATCAGAAAATTCTGGACCCCATAAAATGTGATACCCCCTACAACTGAGCGACTTTTGGAGCGCTGGGGGTAATTACTTTTTTTTTTGCCTGGGTACACCACTGGGCAAGTAACAGGAACAGATGAAGACAGAAAGCCAAATATGGGGAATCAAGTGTCGCAAGATTCATCGTATTGTCGCGAAATGGCCGTAAAGCTATGGGACATTGATAGATCATAGAAAAATAAACCACAGGCCTGCTCCTGAATCAAGTACTGTCTCAGTTATTTTGGACAGAACCGTTTACTTACCATTATCCCTTTCACAAATGTAACGGTACGAGTACGAGCAGTTCTGGTCGTACCAAGTGTAATTCTTGGATGGTCGTAATCTAAAACAAAATCCTCCATCATCGAAAGCTTCCGACTGTCCGTAGTTGCTGTATGTCACATTTGAGCCGTCTGGCCAGACCCTGTTCCCACTGCCGTCGGTAGTTAGCCCGATCCAACGATTCACATCGGCAGGGGCATTCAGTAGGTAGTTCACCAGGAAGTCTTGTTCTTCGGGAGTCCCGATGGCGACCAAGCGAAAGCCAAGGTTCTGGCAGGATAGACTTGCGATGGTATGGTTCGCCACAATCGTCGGGAAGTGATAGCAGGACCCAGTGTACTCCTCATGGTTCGAATCATAGGCTGCAAATTGGGATGGCAGAAAGAAGGATGAAAAAGGGGGAGAAAGACAAGGAGGAGAGGGGGGGGGGGGAGATGTTTAAAAAAAAAAAGTTAATAATAGCCAATTTCCATTGCACTGGGTTGTATGACAACTGGTAATTTCAGGATTAGAGCGTTAAGTGTACTGAGTCCTTGTAATGGCTGAGTGGGGGGGGGGGGGGATTTCCCCCATAAAATAACAATTTGTAATGTACTCAGGAAAAGTGTTTTCCTTGTTGCACTAGATGCTGTTAGCTCATATTCCCCCCCCCCCCCCCCCTCTTGGAGCAAAGGTCTCTTGGAGCAAAGGTCTAGATACGCCATGGGGGCTGTGTGTGTGTGTGGCGGGGGGGGGGGGGGGGGGCTAGGGACGGATATCATTCCATTATTACCACAGTGTTAGGTTGCAGTTTGCGAGTATGGGCCACAGAAGAGAGATGTGTAATGAGAAATATTTTTTTTTGGGGGGGGGGGGACTTTGAAAATTGTTACTTTTAGTTGCACGCTAGAGTAGTAGAAGCGTCATAGTCGATCGAGTGGAAGCTTGATTGTGAAATGTGAAGATCCAATATCGTGGGTTCGATTCCCGGTACGCCACTTATATACCCTTGCAGAAGGCATTTTTATCTACATTGCTCTTATATCGTACATTAAATACATTGGCCCGTATTCTGATAGCCGGGTTTAACTTAACCCCAGTCTAAGTGTGGTAATAACCTTGGTCTAAGTCGCCATATTTAACCCCAGGCTAAAATTTGGTATTCTGATAGCGAGGTTTAGTTTAACCTCAGTCTAAGTGTGGTAATAACTCCCTCGAAATTTAGACTCGCGCAGGGGGTAGTTTAAGTCGGGTTTAACTGTGTCGCGTAGCCAGAACGCTGTAGGCATAGCCATAGCCATAGGCTGTATTACCGGTGATCTCGGTTAGTGTAGCGAAACGAAATTCTCGCAGACCTGGCACGAAAAGGTCATTTACCGGACATAGTCTAACGTTGGACCCTAAATTACTTTTATTTTTTGCAGCGAAGTTGCCTGCATTTGAGTCCAGATCTTCAAAAAGGAGGCAATTAACAAAATGTTGAAAAACACATAGATCTAGATCTAGAATCTACAGCAGATTATTCTAAACAAATTTTAATTTTGCTTTTTTTTTATGCGTGTGTGTGTGTAGCGAGTAGCGTTACCGTGCCGTACTTAGATTTAGAGTTTTTGTTTGTTTCTTTTAGTAGATTTCTATCTAGATTCTAACTTAAGTTAGATCTAACTGCAACATTAGACCTAGATCTAGTCTAGATCTACTGACAGTTAACTATCAGCCTAGTCTCTACTTCAAACGTTACCGTAGAGCTAACGTTTGATCGATTTCCCAGTGATGTTTTAACGTTAGGTCTAAGACTGAGTGTCGATAGACCTGTCCAGTAGACTAGATCGAAAAAATCAATCTTAGATCTACACATGTAACAGTTAACGTTAGATCTAAAGTTGGATCCTATGTTTAAGTAAGGTCTATCATGCGATACCAAATTCATTTCAAACTGCTAATGGATCACATTTTTTAGTTGGTTTGAGAATAACCTGTGCGTTAAAAAAATGCGTCCATGGTTTGAGCTGATTATATTTTAGCATAAAAACAGCTGACAGATTTGACCATGTTGAACAACAAAGTAAACGTTAACTTGTTAGACCTAACTTTTTTTACCTCGAATTCATCATCAAGTATTAAATGGTTTTCTACTCACCAATTTTTTGAGGCATTATCCGTTGACTTAGATCTATATTCTCCAGATGATCTAAAAATACAGTGTAGATCTTGCTAGTAAAAATTTGAAACTCGTAGACTGTCATAGGCCTAGCTAGTTTAATAGCTTGGGTTATTTAGTATGCAAATTAAATAGAGTCTATATAAGCCACCGAAAATGCGCTTGCCCTGCGCGCGCAGATGCGCGCTTTTAAGCAAGCGTTACACACGTACAGCGCGTAGTGAAAATGCGTATCACCGGGGCGAAGAAATAACCGTCCCCGGTGATGATGTGTGGACTTAAAAAGTGGCGTATACTACTGCAAAGGGCAAATAGCTAGGACATAAATGGCGTATGTCACCCCTTGTCACCCCCCCCCCCAGTTTGAAAGCCAAGAAAAGAAAAAAAAAATAGGCATATTTAATCAATTAGAAATAAATTCCATCCTAGATCTATTTTTTTTTTCAATTTCTACAAACACCTACAAAATGTACAATTCCGCCACTTCCCCTGTTTTTAATTAGGAAATATGTGTTTCATTGAATCAAACCTAATCACAGCATTTATAAAGAATTATAAAAGTTATGCAGGAAAAAAAAAACACACAACAAGATAAAAAGAGCATTTAACCGTTAAAAAGAACGTAGCCTACATGTCGATACATAAATTTTCGGATTGCCACTATATCCAACAATAGATTAATGCACAAGGTAATCCCCCGGGTAATCCCCTTGGCCTTGACAAGTCGCGGATCTTCTATCCATCGCACGCGTTGTGAATATTCATGAGCAAATGAGCTCTACTGAGCATGTGCAGTAGATTCTCCATGGTAATTAAACATGGGCGGGGCATTTAGCCTAGGGTTAACTAAACCTGGCTATCAGAATACCAAATAGAGTTAAACTACACTTAGACTGGAGGTGAGGTCTAAGTGTAGTTTAGTTAACCTAGGGTTAACTTTAGTCTGGGGTTAAATTAAACCTGATATCAGAATACCGGCCATTGTGTTTGGCATATTAATGCATGTGTGAGTGTATTTATGTTTTAAAAAAAACAAGCAAAAACAAGCAAACAAACAAACAAACACTACAATGACTAAATCATATAAACATTCACGAATTTACTCTGGATTAAGAAATGTATATGAGAAGAACATAGAGACTACAAGTGACTCAGGACGTACCTCCGCATAATTCTTGACCAACAGATGCATGTAGATAAGCAACGCTGAGGACAACACAAAGAGCAAATGCCATCTGCAAATCAAATTGAACAAACGAGTACATAATAACACGTAATTTCACCTCATAAATAATTAATGACTCTTTAATACGTAAAGAACACTTTGATAATGATGCTGCTGATGATGATAATAATGATAATAATAATAATAATAATAATAATAATAATAATAATAATAAAATAATGAAAATGCTTCTACTACTAATACTACTACTGCTACTAATAATAATGAAAATAATAATTATAATGTTGATAATGATAGCCTAATAATAATAATGAGTTAATAATACCTTTCTTTCGTAAGTGGTAACAATTTTCCCGATATTTTCTTCCTGGGATGTGTATCCAAAGACAAGAGGAAAGTATATTTGTCTCGCCTCGATAAAATCTTTTCCCGTGATGTATCGAAACTAAAAATACCATGATTGTGTAGAGACAGGCACATATTATAGGATGGTATAGTACAATGCAAAATATCACTTAGCGTTGGCGTATCATAGTCTCCTGGTTACGCACAACGGAAGAGCCATGCTAATTTTCATTAGGTTGAATAAATCATTAAGATTTCATTACAAATAAAAATACCATACCGTAATTGCTTTAATAGATACTTTCATAATTGTGCTGCAGAGGCTGTTATCCAATAGAATTACAAGGCAGCGAATCAACCTACAATGCAAAATATCACTTAGCGTTGGCGTATCATAGTCTCCTGGTTACGCACAACGGAAAAGCCATGCTAATTTTCATTAGGTTGAATAAATCATTAAGATTTCATTACAAATAAAAATACCATACCGTAATTGCTTTAATAGATATTTTCATAAATGTGCTGCAGAGGCTGTTATCCAATAGAATTACAAGGCAGCGAATCAACCTACACGTTGACTTTTAAACAGGCGTGTGCAGTATAGCGAATCTATAATTTGATTGGTTGCTATTGTGTATTTAATTGCTTGTTCTTGATAAACGTTACAAAATCGTATAGACCAATTTCATAGTCATTAACTTTTTCGAAGAGATGAAACAACCTGTTTTACGAATTTCAATTAATTTTGGATTTTCTGTTATATTGTCATCACTCGACAAATTTCTTTTGTCTTCATCAAGTATAATCATCATTAACTGCCGAATATTTGTCCCACGCCTATGACGGTAATGAAAATTATATTTTGGAGTCTAAAGTCTATAATAAAGAGGCCTACTCTTCCTTTTTTTAAACCAATACACAAGTATATAATCCTTTGTGTTTACAAAAAAAAAAAAAAAATCAAAATATATTCACGTGAAAGTTCTGAAATCTGAAAATTGAAATTAGAAAAATAGAATTAGGGGTATAGTATTGTGATATAGATCACGAATGATCGAAATAAGGTCTCTAGAGAACGCAGTGTCAGAAAAATCAGGGGTAGGCATAGGCTTACGAGCCTCCTTGAAATGCCGGTTGTTGGTTGTGCTACACATGTTCCAGCGACAATTGTTCAGCGTCAAATTAACAAAATTCTAAACTTCAACCCTACATTATTTACTTAACTCTAACCCTAACTCTAAATCTTTACCCTGAAACTCAATTCGAACCACTAGCGTACCCCCTGCCCCCCCCCCCCCCCGAAGGAGGAGGGGGGGGGGGGCAGGGGGGAGATTGCCCCCCCCCTGATAACTTTTGACAGAAAAAAATAGTTATTCCCCCCCTTTTAGACCTTTCTGTTGTTGCTGTTTTGTTGCTTGTCAGAGAATTCCGGACCCCATAAAATCTGATACCCCCCCCCCCCCCCCCCCCCCCCCCCCAGTGAGCGACTTTTGGAGCGCTGGTAATTTTTTTCTTTTTGCCCCCCCCCCCTCATAATCTCTTTCAAATCTCATTCCCTTCCCCTTTCCCAAACTCTCTATATATCCCCCTCCCAACCCGATCCCACCTCTCTCTCTCTCTCTCTCTCTCTCTCTCTCTCTCTCTCTTTCTTCTTCTTCTTCTTCTTCTTCTTCTTCTTCTTCTTCTTCTTCTTCTTCTTCTTCTTCTTCTTCTTCTTCTTCTTCTTCTTCTTCTTCTTCTTCTTCTTCTTCTTCTTCTTCTTCTTCTTCTTCTTCTTCTTCTTCTTCTTCTTCTTCTTCTTCTTCTTCTTCTTCTTCTTCTTCTTCTTCTTCTTCTTCTTCTTCTTCTTCTCCTCCTCCTCCTCCTTACATTCAATACGTTTCTGTGAGAGAAACCCTCGGTGAAAACCATCGCTAACGAGAGTCTGAGTATTATCATGATAATAACTCAGTTAATTAAAAATTTAGCTCTATCCTTTAAAACATCATGGCAACCACTACAAAAGTCTGGTTATAACGAAAACTTTTACCATAAAATCAATCTATGTGGAAAGGAATTAGAGATAGCTGTTATGCGACTGAGGCGATCAGCACCGATTTATACGAATCCGATATAATTTCTACATAGACCGATTTTATATAGTTATTGGTGCCATGTGACCGGCTTTAATTAAGCGTGAACATCGTCAGAACAGCATTTATAATTCAACAAGATTGATTAGCACAAGTCATGAGTATTACATGTACCAGTGTCAGGAAATTTGCCTTTTTGATTCATGATTATTATAATCTGATTATCATATTAACATAATTGGATTATTTTTGGTGTTATCACACATGCATTGGTCTTTATTTCACCACAGGTAGGGTTAGGGTAAGGTTATGATTTGGTTAAGTGTTAGGTTTAGGGTTGAAATTCAGAATGTAGCTACATGACTAGTGTTATTCAATGGATGAATTCAAGTTCGGTGTTGAAAGCTGGTGTTGGTGTTGGGGCAAATCTAGCACCAGCCACAACACCGATCCTGACATGAAGCTGGTGCTGGGTTTGACTTCACTAGGTGTTGAGCTATCAATAATGTGATTTGTATTGTTTTTATAAACCCGAATTCGGTGTTGGGGCTAGAATGAGCAGCCCAATTCACGCTCTCAACACCAACACCAACACCAACACCAAACTTGAAATCACCCAATGTCGAGCAATTGTCTCTGCAGCATTTGTCGTACGGTATTGTTACTTTGATGGTGATGTATGTATTTATTCATTGAACTTCATTGACATATAAATCAATATTTTGTTCGAATATAACAACAATAATCAGAACAATAATAATGATAATAATAATAATAAGAGTAACACAGTTATGACAAAAACAGAACGATATATCGTGAGTATAGCATTCGAAACATAAACAAAAACAAAATACTCATAATTGTTTAACTAGACATGTTCTTTCATTATCAGATTATGTACAAGTAGTGTAAGGTGACGAGAAAAAGAGAGATTAAAAAAGAATTATATACATATACTTATACACTCTATATATAGATATGTCTAATAATAAACAATTCAAAGGTTACTACGTTGATCAATAGTATATTGCAAAAAATTGGCAATTTTTTTAATGAGAGCGTCTTCTTTGAGTGACATTATGAATATGAATCTCTCCAAACTGTTTATGTTTTCAAAGTTATCACTGAGTGTTTTAAGATTATTAAAAATCAGTTCTCTTCTTATTCTAAATTTATCACATTGCATGACATAATGGAATTCGTCTCCTACTGTTTGCAGACTACATTCTTCACAAAAACGTATATTCGCTGGTATTTTGTGAGGGCGATGAAAGCTTCCTTTTTCAATTGGTAGGTTACGTGAACTTATGCGAAGTTTGCAGATGTTTTGTCTTATGTTTCTATCAGTAAGAATTTGTAGATATTTTTCTTCTTTGATGGAAGTTCTGAATAATCGATATGTCCGCAATTTGTTACCCTCTCCATTGTTTTTATCATGGAAAAGGTCAAGTTTTATTTGGTTATTAAATATATCTTGTAGTTTACCCTCACAGTGGGAGACGAAGTCGTTCTGCGTCATTTGTACATCATCTGGTTCACACATTTCTATATCATTACAGATGTTTACAGTATCTAAAATCTTTTTTTTTTATGTTTCTTATCCAGCAATGTTCCTTGATTTCATAGAGTCCTTTGTTTTCCATATAACTATCATACAATAATTATAGTATATCTTGATCAATATTACGCATTCTTGTCCAGTACTTAAGAGTGTTAATTAAAACCTCAATGATAAGAGGATATCTTCCAAGTTCAGCGATAATGCCGATATTACTACTTTTACGATTTATACCAAGCATATGTTTACACCATTGAAGATCGATTTTTTTCGAAATTCGGTTTGAAATATAATTCTGTTTTGTTTGCTTGTTCTGAGAAGAGCTTGCTGCAGACCATTGTACTACCCCATATTTCCGATCCGTATAATAAAATAGGTTTGATCATACTATCAAAGCAGCGTGTGGCAATTTTAATGTTAGGAGTGTATTTGCCAAACGATTTGCATAATTTGAAAAGGGCTTTTCTTCCTTTATCGGCTAAATGTTTTGTAGCTTGCTTAAACAAACCATTACTGCATACTACAGTCCCGAGATATTTGAATTCTTTTACATTCTCAAGAATATGCCCATTCATCCAAAAGTTTTCCTTTATCAAATTCCTTAAATTATTATTACACATCATAATTTTGGTTTTAGAATGATTAATTTCCAGCTTCCACTGCTTGCTGTACTCATTCAATTGTCAAAACAATGTTCCATTCCCTTTTTGGAAGTTGAAAAAAGGACAATATCGTCTGCATACATAATGCAATTAAGGATTCTTTCATTCAACTCTGCAGGACTGCTTTTCTCTCAATCAAAATGACTCTTTTGGTCTATTCAAGTGTGAGACTGGGTTGTTCAAATTATACGCTTGAGAATGCGTCTTGAAGTCATGTGCGTATTTTTTTCTTCGGACGGAAACTGAGGAGTACATGTTTTTACAACCAGTCAATAAACCCACTTGGAATACAGTTTTAATGACAACGCATTGTCATGAGTTTTCTATTTCTAATTATGCAAGGTAGCCCTATTTTATCATATTTGTATTCAGTTTTTACATGAAGCTTATGGGGTTGTCAATAATTGTCTTTCTGCGAAACGTATGTGAAATTTCAATAAATGTGAAATGAATAGTATATTTCTTTTTAATAGTAATTTTGATTTTTGTTTTTAATGTGGTAGAGTTTGGATAGTTTGAGATTTATCTTTACCATGAAAAAAAAGGATTGCTTCTTGCGAATTTATGTATAGGTCTATTATGGTACTCGTGGTCGAGGATTTGGAAATAGGGGGTAAGTAAGCGCTGACCCGTGGCTCAAAATTGACTTTTCATGGTTGTTTACGGAAACAATAAAACATACATACGGTTATGTTATTCAAGTATAATTTTATGGCTAATTACATGGATATTTCTACACCTAAATATTAAATAAATATATACAGATCGGGTTTAGTATATCTTGCTTCAGACTCCAAGTAAAAAAAAAAAAAAAAAAAAGGTGTTCAAAGTAATATGTTTGATAATTTTACTGGATTTATTTTTCTTTAAGAGATATTTAAGAATAATTTCCTTAGTAAAAGGACAATGAACTAAAGATCGGAATAATTATTATAAATTCCTTGCCAATCATTGTGATTATTTCATTGAATTCTTGTATCATACTCATGCTATTGTTCATACTTCGATAATATTCACTATTGATTGCCATGTATGATTTATTGTAATTGAAAAACGTGAGTGGAAAAAATAAATTCAAATCAAAATAAAACCAAAAACATCTTTTTGACAACCCATTAATTCCTTCCTTACTCTTTCTGTCATTCTCTCTCTCTCTCTCTCTCTCTCGCTCTCTATGTCGCTATCTTTCCCCGCCGTTTTAGTCTAAAAATGTTTCTCCTCATCGCCCTTTCCTTTCTCGCTCACACACACACACACACACACACACACACACACACACACACACACAAGGGAACAATTATTTATGTAAACATTTCCACCCTTTGGAATGAAAAGACAGTTAACGACAGATAATGACAATTCATTTGTCTTTGCTTGTTCGATGCTAGAATATGAAGTGTCACATGTAGTGTTGGGATTATATATTTTTATAATAATACAGCATATATTTTCTGTAATTATAATAATAATAGCTACATTTATATTGCGCACGTATCCATCCCAGGGGATGCAGAGTACTACTATTAACCTGGCTTTAGCCAAGCTGCCCTAAGGCGCTGAAAGCATTCAAGGAATAAATTCCTGCCAGGTACCCATTTACTACACCTGAGTGGAGAGTGGCAAATGTAGATAATGTTTTGCCAAAAGGACATTACTGCCGCTGCGGGACTCGAACCGCGAACCATGTGATCCACAGTCGGATGACGTATTCACAAGACCACGGCACTTCTACATATGTTGGTATGATAGATGATACTTTGTTATGATAGATATTGCTCCATTACTCAATATGCCTATGCTTTGACGTCAAAAGGGAGAAAGCATTTCGCCTCCTTCCAGAATGTCCCTTCCACGTTTTTGTAAAGATGAGACGAGCAATATAATTTCAGTATCACATAAAATATTATAATAATCCTATTATGTACAGAGCCCCACCCCGCTCTGCACCGTGGTGGACTACCTTCGGTTCCCCAATTATTCCATCTCCGAATGTTCAAGAACTTTAACAAGTTGACAGTAAGTTGTGGAAAATGTGGGGATACCGTTTTTACAAATTCCGTTTCTTGCGTATTTTTCATAGTTGCGTCTATTAATTGGTTCATTCATCTCGTTACATTTTGCTAAATATAACGTCTAGTCATGATCATATAAGCATCATTCATCATGCAATATTTGTCATTGTAAAATATAATTGCTTTATTTGATACATAAATGAATTATGAAAACGACAGTAATGAACATGGCACGAGACTGAAACGTCTGTCTTTTGCATTTGAATAATTTTGTTTTTTGATGCATTTCCTTTTTGTTTAGAGTAATTGCAGAAGAAAATGCCTTATGAATGCCAAGTCGGCACATTTTGTTGCTTTGTTAAACCTGCTACACTCAGCATATACATCACCACTTAAATGAAAACACTGAGATGTAATCTTGTTCGAATTGCGTATAGTTTTTATCTCTTATTTCATATGCTTCAAATTCCATCTGAAAAGAAATGCATATATTCGTCTACATAGAATTTCTTCAGGTGGAATGTGTAGGTGCTACTTTTCCTTTTCCATCTGTGAGGGAATCTATACAAATACAATAAAGTATAGCATGGCAAATGGATGCGAATGTGTACAACACTTACCTTGAACACTGTATTTCAAGAAAAGAATAATATATACCATTCGTTATATAAAATCCAAAAAGCCAATTCCATCTGCTTTTTTCGGATGGATATCATGGTTCGTCCTTAATATACTTATAATTTTGTTCGTTTCCGTTTTATTCAGAGTATAGTCTGCTTTGTTGTGCGAGAGAGTTTCATTCGCTTGCGAACAAAACGAAGATTTTGAAATTTTCCAAGTCAGAATAGTTGTGATGTTGTATTTTACTATTCATTTTATTTTAGTTCAATATTGTTGTTGTAATACTCCTCTCTTTTGATAATAAAAACATATACAAACCACATCAGGTATATATCACCTTTTGCACATCTTTCTCTTCATTGAAAAATATCTGAAATAAACCAAAATATTTAAATTTTGACTCTTCATGCAGCATACAAAAATGCAGTTGTTCAATGTAATGAACTATATGGGTTTCTTCCCTTGAAATGATCATTTGCGTCGATTCTATAGTGGCTGACTATCAGTCAAATTCAATTATACAGCTATCTCTATCATGTGCAGAGCCCCACCCCGCTCTGCATCGTGATGGACTACCATCTGTTTTAGTTACCGATTTTTCCATCTCCAAATAAGGGATTTTACCAAGGTTACCATTGTACAGGAAAATAATGCAACGATAATGTTAATATCTTCTATTTTGTTATAGATCGAATTATCTCACATGGCCATTTTTTTTTAAATTGAACTTTTTTGATTTGGCATAATCCAGTATTTGTATTTCAAAGACATCACTTATATACAAAAATCGACAGCCTAAGATTTGATATAGACGACAATATAGTTTGTCCAAATGATTTCCATTGTTGGTAAACGGCGAAGAACAAAAAATGTCACTGATTCTCAAAATACTTTCAGAAGTATTCTGAAGTTGTTGTTTGGTTTGGTCTGGTTTTGTTTTGTTTTGGCATTTTGTTGCTTTATCATATATCATGTATATTGTACCAAATTCAGGTTAAAACAAATTATTTTGGTAATCTATAGCTTGCTCGATTCGGAAGTTCTTTTCTCATTTTATATCTTTATCTAGAAATGATTGCAAGTTATTCTTCTCTACTAATATTCTTCAGCCGTAATACTAGTATATATTAGCTCTATCATCAGATATACCATTTGAAAAACTGGAATGTAAAATGAACAGAAATATTTACAATACTTACCCTGACACTGTATTTGAAAAGGATATCATACCAGTCAATTTATGATAACTATAACTATATACCGAATGCTTCTGTTTTAACATGCACTGGATCATTATAAGATCTAATTGCTTTGTTATACGAAAAGACCAGATAGTTACTTTCTTTAATGGTAATGAAGAAATTGCACTGTGCTTTGTTTATATCTGTTTTTATATTCGGAGACATTTCTTTTGCTCGATCATTGCTCTTGGTTATACCAACCATTATCCAAAAATGAATTTTGCGTAATGCCGATTTTGGTATCATTTGTTTTGCAAATTATTTGAAATGTACCATGAGTTACATTCAACCTCCAACCTATACAAAAACATATTTGATATACCGATTTTGCTATCAATGTTTTCATTGCAGATTATTTGAAATTTGTAATGAGTTGAGTTGGTTATATTCAACCTCCAGTCTAGACAAAAACATATTGAGTATACCGATTTTAGTATCATTGGGTTTCATTGCAAACTATTCACGTTACTTGAAATGTGTTGTGAGTGAAGTTCGAACTTTCATCATAAAGTTTCTATAAATAAAAATGTGACATGATATCTTTTCGAATAGAGTGTTTTTCTACATCACCCTCTCCAGCTCATCTACGACTTCGTCGATGCTTGGTCGACAGAGGTGGGAGTTCTGTCGACAGATGTTGCCGATGGCGGTGAGATCGGCGTTAGTCGTAGCATCTCCCATCAAGGTGAGAAGTCGTCCGAGCTGGAACACGTCACTCGAAACCGAGGTGACCAGGTCATCGAGGGCGCATTCAGGGGCGATGTGTACATACACCTCCTGTAAAAAATAAGGAAGAAAATAATTAATTCATTACAATTGCACAAAAAGCAATTTAGAATGAAATGAGACTGTTCCAAAAGGCAATGTATTAACATTGGTGCATACACCAGGAAAAAATCACCCAGAAGAACAATTATATTGCAGCTAGCGAAGCTTATTATAATGAAAACATTCTGTCAGGGGCGGCGCCAGGGTATTTTGATAGGAGGGGCAAGACGACCTAAAGATGACGTCATATTTTTTCTCCATTAAATAACAGGGGTAATATAGAGTTATATGTTTAAGACCTCTCTTTTTAATACTCCTCTTTCTTCTTTCTTCCCTTTTCTTCCCTTTTCTTCCTCCTTTTCTTCTTTCTTCTTCTTTTTTTTTCTTTTTTCACTACTTGAAAAATCATAGGGGGGGGGGGCGGTCGCCCCCTCTGCCCCCCCCCCCCCTGTAGCGCCGCCCCTGCATTCTGTACTTGGGGACATGCCCCCAAAATTGATTAGGATATGATTTTGGATTTTTTCTTGTTGACACCAACATTTTTTTTGTTGTTGACAAATCAGTATACGGTAAGTGATTATGAACTAATCTATCCTAACCAAATGTTGGCCGGCTTATTCGTTTGAGCCGCTAATGCCCCAACGCCCCCCCCCCCCCCCCAACTATAACCAAGCATTTTTTAAAAGTGGTCTCGCTATTGTCATATTATAGTCATAATGATCATCAACATACCCTCCTCCGATACTTCTCCTTGTCCTCGCTGGAAAAGCAGTAGGAGTAAGGTGCAGTTCGAGAACAAGCGAGCCCGAAGTCCACGATAACTGCTTGCCATCGAACAGTTGGAGTCTTGCGGAGCAAGCAGTTGTCCTCCTTAAGATCGTTCATGAGAAATCCTTTCTCATGAATACGACCGAGGGACTTGGCAATGTCGAGAGCCAGAGAAAACCTGTTTAAAAAGAAAGGACGGTTTTGATTAGAAATATATACAAGAGCACAAACATAAAGACTTCTTTCAAGCATAGTGTCTAGAAGAAATCCTCTGTAATCACCAGTCATGTTGACTCAGTGCTAGCTCTCACATGCCACGGCTCAATGTCCAGGACTCTCCCTTACTCGCGTCACCGATGAACTCCATTGCAAGCCCTATGGTTCCTGGGCTGATCTCCAAGCACCCGAGGAAAGTAGGGAAACATTCCTCCCTACCGAGAACGTCAAGGATGAAAGCTTCCGCTTCGATGGCGTTCACCTGTCAGGTATATGTAATACAAGTTGCATATTAAAGTCTTAGATTTGATTTGAAAAAAACAAAACAAAACAAAACAAAACAAAAAAAACCTCCTGCAAGTTCAGGTCTAATGATTCTTTCTCATCTTTCATTGGCCTGTCGCCATAGGCATACCTTGTGTAAATTATTAAAGTTAATCATTTGATAATTCATTGCTTAGTGTTCCAATATAATGCGTAAATTATGTAAGCAAAGAACAAAAAAGAAAAAGTTTATCAGATTTTCAGGTGGGTTTTTTTAGTCGAAAATGGGGCACATTGCTCCTTTGTGTCCTTAAAGTACATTGTTTTTGTTTTTTTGTTTTTTTTTAGAAAGGGGACACATGCCAGTTGTACCCTACCCCACAATACAACTGTGCTGTTATATTGCAAAACCTAAAACTAACCTTCGATGTCATCCCCACGATGTCGTTCGGGAGAATGAAGGTTTTCAGGGCAATGGGGAGGTCGGTGACGCGATGCTTGAAGAGACTAACAGTTCCGTGGACCCCGCTGCCCAGGACGACGTCGCCACCGCCTTGGTGAAACGACGTCAGATCAGCCATCCCCCAGACGAAGGAGGAGGCTGATGGGGCCCTGGCTGGGGCAGCTGCTCTGCTCGAAGGCGAGGTGGTTTCACCAACAGCAGTTATCACTGATGGAGATCTATAGAAAGAAAAGAGAGGTATAAATTGGAAACAGAGTGCTTTCGATTTAACTGACCAACAATAGGAGCAAATCTATTCCACGCAGGATCAATGCTAGAACAATGGAGGTCAGATCAAATGTGCACACAAGCTTGCAACTTTTCTTTTCTCTGCCAGGTGGATTCAAATTTTCTAATTTTGTATATATTTTCATTGTTTTAAAATTATATATAAACTCGATTTTTTTTTTCTTTTCTCAATCTGTAAATAATATGATTTTAATCTATTCATTTTGTATGTTTGAGGACCCCACTGGAAATGAGCTTTCGTGGGTTATCCTGCTCAAGCTTATTCAATTTTTATCTGCTTTTCTTTGACTATTCTATTGTTGTATGTTCGAAGCTTGGCGAATAAAAATCCATCAATCAGTCAATCAAGCCTTCCATCAATCAGTCAATCAAGCCTTCCATCAAGTTAACCGAATATTCTGAATAAGAAGAAGAATAAAGAAAGAAGATCGTGATAAAGAATTCTCAGTGTTCACACGAACAAAAGTTTCTGGGACTTTCGGATTTAGTGTAAAAGTTCTAAAATTCCATAACAAATGACAAAAACTAAGTAACAAATAAAAATTTTGGTTTACCGTGAAGTGCTAGGTGAATAATGGTGAACCACAGGGGCTTGAGCAGACAGGGGAACTGTTGGAGGGGTACCTACTGCAGCTCCAGAACCACTAGCTATAGTGGGCGAGGGCTGGGGTGGGTTGGCCTTACGACAAGGGAAAAAAGAAATCGTAATGTCCTATCACCTATGCATGTTTTACTTTACAAGACGGGATACATGTAAATGTTGCAATTACGAGTGTAGTATGATAATTAAGGTAATAGGCTGACAATTTAGATCCACTTTCTAATAAATTTTTAATAATCCACTTGGAGCAGTCATACATGTATTTCCATCTAGCTTGAATACCATAGTTTGGAAATTTTGTTATTCTTAACTCAAGGGCAATGGTATGGTATCGATGGGGGCTGTGTCAGGTGTAGATGGATGGTATGGTGCTGTGTCTGGTGTAGATGGGTTGCATGGTGCTGTGTCTGGTGTAGATGGGTTGTAAGGTGCTGTGTCTGGTGTAGGTGGGTTGTATGGTGCTGTGTCTGGTGTAGATGGGTTGAATGGTGCTGTGCTTGGTGTAGATGGATGGTATGGTTCTGTGTCTGGTGTAGATGGGTTGTATGGTGCTGTGTCTGGAGTAGTTGGATTGCCCATTGGTGCTGTAGAGGGTGTTCGAGGGTTACTTCCAGAACACCTAGGGGACAACACAACGACAATGTAAAATGGTTATAGATGTGTACTAACATTTTCTTCACAAAGTTAGGAATGAGTATTGATATTAATCTATATTAAGAAGCATGTTTATTAATTATTTATTTTCAGTGTGTAATGTCTTTAAATATTTACCGGGAAGCAAGTGGGTTGGGGCAAGCGGTAGGAGGGATCGAGACAAGGGCTGGCTGCCAAGTCAGGTCCTAAAAAGACAATAAAAATGATAATCATTAAAACTTCATGAAAAGACACTATAGAAAAAAGTAAAAATGAAATATCAATATGCAAAGACAATATTTATAAAATTATAACATGATACATAAAACAATAAAAATGAAATAAGATAAAATAAGGTGGTTTACTTGGAGATTTTTCAGAGCGGTGTCCCTCTGTTGTCTGGCCTGAGCCAGCTCCAACTCCAAGACCTGGATCTTCATGGCCTGGTCCAAGTACTTGTCGTGGATGGTGCTTGCCCTCCTTTCCGCAGACTCCCTCCTCCTCTCTGATTCTGCAAACCGAGAGCCGATGTTGGTAAGGAGGTCTTCAGCTTCCCCATCAGATCGAACGCCGAACTGGGATGCCAGGCGCTGTCATAAAACAAAGCAACAATTGAACATCAGCTTTGATTTGTTTATGTTGTTATCTTATCATTATATTGCCATCTCTGCTGCTTACTTTTTAAAATTATATTATTAATGATATAAAATTTTCCTATCGAAGCATCGTGCACAATATATACTGTAATCTTGTTATGCTTGTTATAAGGTCAACAATTTCTGTCGTTATTACTTTGTAAATGGAGATGCAGCATGAAATGTATTGTTTACAATATACTCTAGAAGCCTTAAAAAAGAAAAGAAAAAAAAAAACCCCAACAACATTAAATCCACATGAATAATTAAGTTATCATTATTCAGATTATTTTTTAATTATCATTATTAATATCAATATTTGCTAGTGAGGAAGCTGAATGCCTGATGGCAACAGTAAAAGTTGATTCACTTTTTTTTAAAGCTCCAGTCAAACATTGTATCTTTTGTATCAATTGATTTATGTAATTTATTGATTTATTGATTTGATAAATAAAATAATAATAATATTATAATAATAATGATTATTGTAACTGTCATCATCAGCACCAGTTTTGTTATCACAAGTCCAAAAGATTAGGTCAAATGGTATTGATTTATATCTACTTTTGGATGGTTGATAAACTAAGATAAGATCTTACAGCAAGGTCTTCCCGAAGTTGTTCTTTTTCTCGAGAATCTTGCAGGCATTTCAGCAGCAGCTTCCCAGACAGTTGGCTATAGCTGATGGGGGCAAAATGGTTAATGGGGAAAATGTGGGATCTTGGTAAGACAAACACATCTCCTGTTTTCATTGGGTGAAGAAAAATAATAAATCGTGTACTTTTCGATAGATATAGGTGATTTGACGTCAGTTGTGTTACTTTGATAGGATTTTTCCAGTAAAAATAAGAGACAACGATGTAGTCATGCAGGTCTATTCAATTTATTTAACAATGTGCTATAAAACTTTTCATAATTAAGTCGTTGACTGACTTCCCTATATTCATCATATTTTCTTCCAAATTATCTATTAAAAAAAAAAAGATATTTTTTAGTGTTTTCGACTATACTATATTTCTTAATAGTTTTTGATTATTTGTACTCTATTTTCCTTTTATTTGTGTTTGTTTGTGTTTTGCTTACATCCAGTGAGTTAGCCATCGGTGGTTTGATGGCAACAGGACGATTAGCTGACCCGATGCAGGGTATAGGTCTTCCCAGGACCCAGGGGTGTGGGGAACGGATTCTTCCAACGCAAAACATAGGGTCTTCCCAAATGATAGGATCGAGAGAAACTATGATCTATAATGGAAAGAGGGAGACGGAGGAGGAGGAGCAGGAGGAGAGAAGAAGAAGAAAGAGAATTAAGGAAATAAAGTAGAAATTTAGACGTTGCAATGACAAGACCTACTCATAGTCATAATCATATGGCCAGGGGCGGATCCAGGATTTTGTAAAAGAGGGGGCACAGTGCCGTAAAAGTACACAGTATAGGGGTCAAATTTTTTTTCTTGTGTACTTAAGGTATGCCAGTTGGGATTCAAAGGGGGGGGGGGGGGGTGGACGGGCCGGTTTTTCCCCCTATGTAGATCCGCCACTGGCACTGCATATGGCCATCGGACCTGGGCTGGGAGCCGGGGTACTGGGGGAGCTGCACGGGGAGTGCGTAGAGGTACGGTATTAGGGGCAATCAGGAACTTTTGAAGTAAAAAGGCAAGCAAAATGATTATGATGACCTTTAAAAGACCACCTCACTTCCCAATATACTGACACAATTTAACATCCCCAGCCCTTCCCCCGTTTCGCACGCATATCATGGCAATGGTGGAAGTTCCATCCTGTTATACACATTATCATGTGTGTTTGCAATAGGGGTCAACGGAAACGAAACAATTTTTTGTTTCGGAAAAAATAAACTTATTTTCTCTCATTACTTTTCGAATATTCTTCCACTTGACTTCAAACTTGCTTAAGTTATGCAATAATGAGTAAGCATAAGGTACTGACCTGGCAGTTGGAAATGAGGGCTTTAGAATGCAAGCAAAATAGTCAAAAAAACTGTCAAGAACTTGGCAGTAGGTTCTCAGAATAGCAAAGTTGCAAAGAGAATGGGGTTTGTTTACAAAGTTGTTACCATGGGCCTGGGCGCGCGCGCGAGCGGTCACTGTATGGATTCGCGCATTTAACGCATTCAAGACGCAGGGCCATGGCGCAGGGCTTTCATGAAGCGCTTTAACATTGTTCTTCAAGTTGAGTGGTCTAATTGACAATGACAATGACAATGACAATGACAATGATTTTATTTCCCATGTCACCCCTTCCAGGGTATTGGAGAAACAATAATTCACAATCAGTTTGTATACACAAGAACAACTATATACAAATATATACAATATTTACAGTATGTCTGCGTAAAAAAAAAACACCAAAAAAAACACAAAAAAAACACACAACTACATCAAGCGTACAATATTATGCACTGATTTGCACAGACACTTATTCCGTAACGTGAGTGTAATGGAAACTAGAATATTGCCTGGCTATAACAAACAATGTACATGTATAAAATTAATTAAATAAAAGTGTAAGAAGCAATGAAACAAAGCTAAACTACAACAAAACAACCCAAAATATAGTAGGTGCACCTATCAGTATATACATTGTATAAACATATTTGAATATTATATATTGTACATTATTATTTGTATGAAGGGTTTTCAGGCGACCAGAAAAATTGGCGTATCTCATGGTTTGCGCATGAGTACCCGGATGACCGTGCAATTTTAAAACAATATCTCATGGTTTGTGTAAAAGTACCCGGATGACCGTGCAATATTATACAGATATTGACTGTCTAGAGGGGCAATATAACATTTGAGATCCTCGAGGGGAGTTATATTTTTGTCGAGGGACATTATATTTTTCCGAAGCGCGTAGCGCTGAGGAAAAATATAGTATTCCGAGACAAAAATATAACTACCCAAGGGAAATTAAATGTTATGTTGTTCCCGAAGGAGAAAGTCAATATCTGTTATATTATAATGACCTATATAGATACAAAACAAATTCTGCTGACTCACCATTTTGATTCCTGTAGCAGTGTCAGATGTTAAGAAATCCGCAAAATTTTGTCAATAATTTCGTCCAGTTCTTCCTCACCCAGCGAAGCGAATCGGCTCGCTGAAGCAGCCATTTTGAAGACCACAAAATTTGTTCCAATTTCATATTTCGCGCTGTTCACGATCGATCGATCACGTACGTTTAATTAATTGAACTGTACGTGTGACGTCATACCTCTGGATATAACGGCGTTATATTCCGAGGTATGACGTATTTTACGTCATGTTGGGAAACATAACACTTCTCATCCTTGTGACGTTGGTCACGTGACGGCATTTTGACAAATCACGCATCAGTATCTATATAGGTCATGTAATATATCTCCATATCTCATGGTTTGGGGTGTGCGTGACGCGTAAAAAAGTGAATACGCGCTTAAATACGCAAAGGTTAAGACAATGGATGTATGCGCGCAGCTCTTGCAAGATGCTTGGGTAAGGACAAAAATAATTTTCTCCCTGTGTTTTATGTCGAAGTCCATACAAAAACATAAGGACATGTAATGGTGAAAATTGAGGAACTAGGTATCATACAATTAATAATAATAATATTGAATGGCTTTTCTTTCGTGGGACACAAGGATATATCGTACTCGCTTTGAAAATATTTCACTCGTCGTGCCGACTCGTGAAATATGCTCATAGCTCGTGCGATATATCCTTGTATCCCACTCAAGGCCATTCAATATTATATCAATATCTAAGCATGGAGGGACATTATCCCCTGACAGAATTTCGCTAGATTAGTTAAAACCTTCATATCTTTAGAATAAAACAATTGCTCCATTTTCAATGAACTTGGTCTGTTTCGGAAGCACGGTGGTCAGCGCATGGGTCAGCGCTTCAACCACGCCCTGTATTAAGCGTAATACGCAGACCCAACTGCACCACACGCACGATCGAGTGGTGGCAAGGGTGATGGCAATGCATGCAGTATGTTGCCAACTTTATTACGTCATCGCGTCGCGGTCATGGTCGCTTAACAGACCAATCGTGGGGCTTGTACCGTGCTAATTCTGATTACGTTGGTAGTCTGTAATTTTTTTGTTGTTGTTGTAATTCTGTTCTTATTTAAAACAATACTAGTCTATTTCTTCATACCAAAAAGTGTGTTGCATTCTCTACCATGCGCGCGCGCGTATCACTTTCCCTCTGCGATTCCCTCCATAGAGCCCTGTACATTCATCATGAAAAACGTAAATTTCAACTTTTAGAAATACTTATATCTTTTTCACTTTTTAACAATTTAATTCAGTTAAAAAGGAATATGAATATTGAAGAAACAAAGAAGCTGCTGAGCATAAAAATATAATCATCTCATATGCAGAATTCTGGCCAATTTTGTTTGAAAACGGCCTTTTTATGTTGCCACACAAAACGTAGAACACCCAAATTACACGTGTTTCTATGGGGAAAGTAATCGACTCGCAGTGACAAGGTAATTTTGTTAATTGGTTAGCAGTGCTGTTAATGGTGGGAATTAACCAGTTAAAAGGTTTCATAAAAGAGTAAGTGTTCTAGGTTTGACCTTCCTTATTTTGACTTCTATTGGTTGTGTAGAATTCTGGCCTTTTTAAGAATTACTTATGAAATATCTTGTGTTTTTAGACTGATCCTGTGCGCGCGCACCACTGATCTCTACAGAGATCAGTGGCGCGCACGTGTCATTCTGATGACATTCAGGCTACGCGTAGATGCGACAAATTGCGCGAAACTTATTGACATGAATTCTCATTTATCTAGGCCTGCTGAAAAAAATTAATTTAGCCACAATTACATGGGCTACACAAACCAAATCTAAACAAATTACAACAAAAAATTAATGCCCAATAGTTGTCCAATCACATCACGCCTTATGTTCATAGCTAAAATTAGGGGTGTATACTTTTAACAAAATCACGCTTTTGAATAGCCTTCCCTGGTGGAAGGCTATCAAAATGGTGTCATGGTGTCATCTTAGAGATCGATGATACGTGTACGTGTTTGAGATAGTTTGCATAGACTGCATGGGTGTGTAATAATTCAATTGAATTGAATTGACATGGCCGGTTTATTGAATATAAATATTAATAGTATTCCAGTAGAACTTGGGAAACTGGCCCGCGTAACACCAATATACAAGGGAGGTAACAAGAATTCTTTAGGGAATTATAGGCCCATATCAGTTATTCCAATTTTAGGTAAAGTAATGGAGAAAATGGTGTACGATCAGCTACAAGAGTATTTAACTAATAACAATATTCTGACCCCTTGTCAATATGGATTCAGACCAAAATGCTCAACTCAAAGCGCTTTATTATCTGTCACAGAAAAATGGTTCGATGCTATTGATAGGGGCAATTTAGTAGGTATCGTAATGATTGATTTAAAAAAGGCCTTCGATACGATAAATCATAAAATCCTCCTCCGTAAATTAAATGTATACGGGTTTAATGAATCCGCCCTAAAATGGTTCGAAAACTATTTATCTTTTCGGCAACAATTTACATGTATCAATGGCTTCACATCCACCTTGAACAAAGTTACTAGCGGAATACCTCAGGGAAGTCTTTTGGGACCGTTGCTCTTTTCATTATATGTGAATGATTTACCTACTGAAATCGATCAATGTAACCTATCACTTTATGCAGATGATACTTGTTTGTTTTATTCCTCTAATAACCCCGAACAAATAATTACAAATTTGAATCTTGATCTAGCAAATATTTCGCAATGGTTGAAAAGGAATCGATTAGTAGTCAATCAGAAAAAATGTGAATATATATCTTATTGGTTCATCTCTGCGATTAAAAAGATGGAAAACATATCTCAAAGAATGTAAAGTGCAAATAGAAAAAGAAACGATCATAGGGTCCATTCCTGTAAATACCTAGGAATAGTTATTGATGAGAACCTACTCTGGAACTCTCATATCGAATTTCTGTCCAAAAAAATTGTCAAGTTTATATATCTCCTGAAAAGAGTAAGACCATTTATCGATATGCGTACATCTTTATTGTTTTATAAATCTATTATTCAATCTCACTTTGATTACGGGAGTGTTGTATGGGAAAACACTCAGAAACAAAATCATGACAAACTACAAATTCTTCAGAATCGATCACTACGAATAGTCTTCAAAACGAATTATATGTTTTCCTCAAATGATATTTATGATTCCCTTAAACTTGATCGCCTAAACGTACGCCGCTCTAAGCATTTGGCACATTTAATGTTTCAAGCTATCAATAAGCTTTGTCCCTCTTGCATATTAAACCTCTTTACCTATCGTGAAACCATATACAATACCAGATCAGGTAATTTACAAATCAGATTACCGAAACCCAAGACGAACTATGGTAAACGTCGATTATCATATAGAGGTGCTAAACTCTGGAACTGTATAGAAAAGATAGTTACATCATCTATGTCATTCAATAATTTTAAAATCCATATTAATAAACTCCCGGTAAATGAATTATTATTTTATTAGACGCAGTAGCCATTTACATATTGGCTGACATACTACAGATGATTAATGATCTTTCTGTCCCAGCACTTTCTTTTTCTCCAACATCTTAATTTGCCTTTCAATTCATGTCTATATTTTGTTTGTTTTATATGTCTATGTATTAGTATTTCTTAATATTTCAATTGATTTTACACTGAATTTTGTCTATGTATATGTTTCAATTATTTATTCATCATTTACTTATATCATGTTATTACTTTAAATGTATTTTCATCTGCAACTATGTTTTTATGTTGGTGGACCCCTATGGAAATCAGATTTTGCTGTTAGGGTGTTCCACCCCATGAGAGGAAAAATAAATGAATAAATGAATGAATTGCAGCTAAAAGCTGAATTGAGATTCTTTTACATTAAAAATAAATCATGTCAATATGCAATAATAATAATCAATATGAGTATAGTATGAATATAAGCTACAGTAGTGACAAAATAGTAGGCCTATATAAATCCAAGTGAGTCCGATTCGTTTAACTATTACATGATAATAAGTATTCATTAGAAATGTTTAACAAAACTGTCATCTTATTTCAAAGGAAAGGTTACGATTTAAAAATGAAATGCATAATTCATTACAATACTGATATACATGTAGTTTGATTTCTGATGGAGAAGAAAATGTATTTTACAAAAAGTCAACGAAATTTTGAAAACAGAATGAAAGATATAAATGTACACTTTATTGATTTTCAAAAAAATGAAAGTATTATTTATCCATTTTTGCAAATATATATTTTTATTAAAGGAAGAGGAATAGAAACGGCTAGATAACGTCATGAAAAAATCAGACAGAAGTTAACCATAATTACACCGAATGTACACCTACGTATTAATTCAGTAATAACAATATATCATATATACTTAAACTGTTTAGGCCTATTGATATCTTTATCTTTTTTTCTTTATCTTATTATTCATTATTCTAATCTGCTTCATCTCTGTTTTCTTACTATCTTTCCCTTCCTTTTATTTCTCGTCTCTTTAATCTTTCTGTCTTCTCTTCTTCTTTACACTCTAAAAACTTAAGTGTTAAATCACCATTTAAAAGGGCCGAGGAGTGACAACTTTTTCAAAATGGTAGATCAACTCTTTTAAACTGCTGGATTCAGCCTTTATAGTGTTGTATATCCAGCATGTTAAAAGTGTTAATCTACAATTTTGAAAAAGTTGTCACTCCTCGGCCCTTTTGAATGGTGATTTAACACTTTAGTTTTTAGAGTGTACTCCTTACAGCTGCAGTGCTTCCATGTTTATTCATTATCCAAAAATCAAAGTTATATTTTCTATGTATTTTTTTTGGTTCCATGACATTTGCTCCTGCGACAATTGCTCCGGTCTAACTTTGCCATGTTAATCCTAAACCTAAACCTAACCCTAACCCTAACCCTAACCCTAATCCTAATCTTCATATTGTCCTGAACAAAAAACCAAATCATGACCTTGACCTTAACCTTTGACCTTTCGAGATATGGACGGAGGAGCAAACGTCGCAGGAGCAAATGTCGTGTCACCATTTTTTTTATTGGTCATAAACTTACCATGATTAAGACTTATCTTTGTAAGCAAATGTAAAGGGGAGTATTTATTATTATGATTTCAGTGATTTTCTTGTGATTATTACCTGTTAAACCATGACATGTTGAAATTGAAAAAAAACACCCTTGTTATTGATATCAGTACCAGCTTGAATTGCCGATGTGAAGATGTTATGCTGGGTGTGAAAAACCTGGAGATGAAGTATAAATGACATAACCAAATTTTATTCTGTTCCCGTGGTTTTGTTTTTTGGTATAATGCTGGAGGAAGTGGAAGGAGAATGTTGTACTAGGATGAAAAATATGCACATGTATGTATTTGAGTCTCACTTTGAAAATGTGGTCAGAGGAGGGATGGAGAGGGGCAAAAGAGAGAGAGATAGAGAGGAAAGTGTAGCCAGCAACTCAGAGAGGTGAAAGTAGAAGTGGGATGAATGAGAGGAGGAAGGGGGAAGTAAGAGGAAGTGAGAGGGTGAAACAGAGAAAGAGACATGGGTGAAACCCTATGGCCGGAATTCACAAAGGAGGTTTAAATTTAAACCATGGATTATTTAAATTTTGTGGTATAAGTACGCTTGATTTAGCGCATACACTTAGAAAGGTCCAATGATCCCTGGTAATGAACGCGTGTGCTTGGCAAAATGCGCTAATTTTACGCTTGTTGCCATGGTTTCGACCATGGACTAACGCAGGTTTAAGCAAATTAATTTACCTAAACCTGCGTTAGTCCATGGTCGAAACCATGGCAACAAGCGTAAAATTAGCGCATTTTGCCAAGCACACGCTTTCATTACCAGGGATCATTGGACCATTCTAAGTGCATGCGCTAAATCAAGCGTACTTATACCACAAAATTTAAATAATCCATGGTTTAAATTTAAACCTCCTTTGTGAATTCCGGCCTATGGGTGAAACCGGGAAGCAAAGACAGAGAGAGAGAGAGAGAGAGAGAGAGAGAGAGAGACGAGAGAGGACACAACTGGTGTTACCTGCACCGAGAGTCCCTCTATATAGAGTTATACGACTTGGACGGCCTATTTTTGGAAACAAAATGGCGTTCGAATTCTTTCCATTTAGAACCCTCAGGTGCCCATCGGAATTGAATAGAAATGTTACGTAATAGTGGGAACAAAATGGCGTTCAAATCTTGGGTTGTCATAACTCTTCTTTAAAGGGACTCTGCCTACACCCAGTCACTGATCTCTACAGAAAATATAGATATCATAGTGCACCCAATGAATTTACACTTCGCATTACGAAATGGCGCCATCTATAAACAATCTTGTAACGCTTACAGTCAGTTCTACATCACTTGTATTATTATAGGTTGCAAAGTACATTGACAAGATAGAAGTAAGAATGTCTAAATTATAAATATCTCATTGATATATACTTCATCCTAAAACATGATGAAATGTACCTCAGGTTGAGGTACATTATTTTGTTTCACCTATAAAATATAGCAACCAGAGTTCTAAAAACATTCATCAACCTGAAATACATACTTCATCCTAAAAACATACAGGAAATCGATATCTCGTACATCCATAACCAAGAACCCCTCCTCTGAAATTTACTTCATTCTTGCGCAATATCCCCTTACCTTTAAATCATTCGGTGCTTCCTGCACATTAACTTATTCCAAAGTGAAATTTATCCCTGTTCATGAAGAAAGGAAGATCTGCGTGAGATATGAACTTTGTTCTATTGTTTGTTTGTTGTTGTTGTTTTTTTTTTGGGGGGGGGGGTTAGGGGTTTTTTTTTTGGGGGGGGGTGGTTGGAGTTAACTGATTCCTTTGAATTTTAGTGAATATTAATCCCTGTGGCCTTATTTGCACGAGACATTAATTCAAATTGTGGATATTGCAAGATAAAGTGAACAATCATTGTACAAATTCCATCAGATAATAATCTTTCAGTGTTTTTAAGGAAAGTACACGGTCTTGAAATTTTGGTAGATATCCATTTGTCTGATGTTGCAATGCTCTTGGAAGATAAGAGGGAAATGTCTTCACATTGAACTCGGAATTTTTTTTTTTCCATCAACAAAACAAATACATGTATTCGGCAATTGGTTAATGCACGTGGATGTTGCAATAATTGACGACACTCGAAATGACTCACGCCGTCTTCTTCATCATTCTCTCTCTTTCTCTTGTCTTCCACTAGTCTCTCTATATCTCTCGCTATCTCTATCTTTATCCACCTCTCTCCCTTACTCTTGCCCCCGCTCTCTCTCTCCCCCACCCCTCTCTCTCTCTCTCTCTCACACACACACACACACACACACACACACACACTCACCTCCCCCTCCTCTCCGCCTCTCTCTCTCCTCTCCCTTCCCCCCTCTCTCTCTGTTTCGCTCCTCTATCCTTTCTGTTCCTTTTTGTATGCTCTATCCTCAATCCTTATCTCTCCCTGTCTCCTCATTTGTCTCGTCCACACACACACACACACACCCACACATATATGCACATACACATTCATAATATCAAAAGCTTTATCCGTATCTCCCCTCCCCCCCCCCCCCCCCAATCTCGTTCCGTGCTTCTCTTTCCTCTTCTTGACCCCAATCTCCCTCTTACCATCTCTGTTTCTTAATATTGTCTTTCTCCTCATGGTCAAATTTTCTTTATTTTGCTTATTTAATACGAAAATATAATTACATAGCGATTCAATAATTAACACAGTGCATTTGAATTAACATTTACACTAATTAAATATATCCATCTCCCTTCTTTCTAAAAACCTTTAAAAACACAAATCAAATCAAATCTAATTTTCCAGGCAAGAACTTAAACACACGACACTCTGATAATCTTTATTTCCATATTAAAACATATCAATGCCATACATTTTCTGTATAAAAGTATCTAAATAGGAGAGCAGGTACCCTAAACGCTAATAAGAATATGTATAAAGTCTCTGCAGTAGAAATTAACAACTACACAAATATCAATGTATATTGACCAGCATCATTAACCTGGAGTGTCCATAACGTAATCAAATTATTCTGATGTTCAAAAGCAATACAAAGTGTCCTTCAAGTTAATTGACTTTGTGATCATGACTTTTGTTATACGTGCATGACTATATAGTAACGATGTTATTTCGTCATCAACATACAGATAAGACATAAAAGTACATAGACCACCTACATATGGCAGCTATAAACGTCCCCCACCTTGTAGCCCTATCAAGGCCTGGGGATCGCTCGTAATTCAAACGGCAATGGCTCAAAGATGAGACCGCTCCGCCCTTCCAAGCTGATGGGTGTTCCTTCACGGAGCTGCAAGGTGAACCGATGCATGATGTGCGTTGTGAAGATGAACAGCTCTGTTCTTGCGAGCTGCTCCCCAACGCAAAGTCGCCGCCCTGTACGGATAGAAGAAAAAACTGTGTAATTTTGAAATCAGTAGTGTCATGAAAAAGGAAAGGAGAAGAGAGGAGACATTTTCTACATAATTATATCAAACTATGAAAGACATGGTTTCCGTACTGTTACTAGAAAGCGCAGAGAGAGAGAGAGAGAGAACGCGAGATTAAAAGAAGGGAGGAGGGGGGTTCTGTGTCAATTTGGCAATGTTGTACAAAAAATTCGTTTGAAGAAAACCTTGCTATATTTGCGTCATGCAATTTAATTTTTAGCTCAATTTAAAATATTTCATTATAAAGGAGTCTGATGAACAGCCCCAATAGCTCACAGCGCATGCTCCCATAAACCTTTCAACAAAATTGTTTTGTTAGCCGCCTTCCTGAAGAAAATTAATTCTGTGCACAAAAATTTTGTTTGACAATTGATCAAAATAAAGTGGTTTTTTAATTGCTAGTAGGAACTAATTCAAAATAACAACGATGGCGGCTCACCACACCTGCCAAAGCCACCAATCCAAGGCGTGGTTGACAGGCTGGTGGATATCCGAGCTAACTAAAAAGAGGTTAAGGTGAAGTCTCGACCTTTCCCAGGCTCCGGCGCCTTAACCTAACTAATAATGCCATTAGGCAACTTGTTGTTGAAGGAGATCAGATGAAGAAAAGTTACGTTTTTCCTACTGAATGAGCCGTGAGAGGTAGAGGTTTCTCACCCCTCACTGTGGTAAAGAACCAGCCACCACCCCCTCTCCCGAATTTGTGGATGATTGATATAAACACCAGATACATACCAAACCCAAATCTTCCAAGCTTTGCTTCTTTTCCATAATCCAGTGCTCCAGATTCGTCCAGGAACCTTTCAGGCCGGAACTTATCTGGATCTCCCCAGACGTCGGGAGACATAGCGAGCCAGCCTGCGTTCAGAGACACCCAAGAGCCCTTTTGGATATCATAGTCCTGGACCTTCATATCCTTTCTGACCCGACGTGGCAGATGACTAGGTATCGCCCCACTGAGTCGGTATGTCTCCAGCAAGGTCGCTAAGGTGTACGGACATCGGGAATGGTCACTGAACTTGGGCATGTGATCACGATCGGTGACTTCATTGAGCTCAGCTTGTACTCGAGCCTGCACATCAGGATGCTGAGCCATCATGAGGAAATGCCAGCGAATCAAGGTAGAGGTGGTTTCAAAGCCAGCAAAAGCGAGGTCAAATGTCGTTTGAAGGAGATTTGTATCGTCAAATGGCCATATGTCTTCCTGCACAAGACATGATAAAAAAGGAAAAAAAAGAAGAAGAATATAACAATATAATTATGAAACCCTTCATTAATATTTTGGATAGGTTATAAAGATACCGCATAGACATTTGGATTTGAATCCGAGTTAATTTCACTCTGAAAATGCAACTCTTAGAAATATAAAAGATGATGTATGGATAAACTAATCATAACAAAAACTTGTTAACAGGGATAGGTAGCCATTTTAAAACGTAAAATCAAGTCCGAAATTAGATAAGCTGAAAGTTAAGTTGCGTTCAATCACACTCCATAGTGACGTAAATCTGGATTTGATTAAGTCCACACGGCTTGTATATTCAATCGGAAAAGATACGGCATTGATTCAATGAACGTCGTTGCCTCGTTGGTATAGAATAAATATAATCATGAATACTAAGAATTTATTTTTAACACGATAAAAACTAATTTCGAAAAATAAACTCAAGGGCAATTTCAAAGGCCTATTGTACTGCCCATAGAAATCAGGTTCGGATTACGTAATACGCCATTGTAATGTTCGCACATTTCTAAAGGTGATAGACAGGGCTATTGAAATTGCCTTCAGTTGATTTTTCGAAAGTAGTTTTTATCGTGTTACTACTTTGTAGAGATGTAGACAAATGTTAAAAAAAAAAAAAAAAAAAAAAGGGGGGGGGGGGGGGTATGCTGCAGGTAAAAATTAAATGGTTGAAAGTTCATGTAAGTATGATAAGCGACAAATGAACGTGTACTACATTATTTTATTATCATTATTATTATTATTATTATTATTACTACTACTACTACTAATATTGATATTATTATTATTATTATTATTATTATTACTATTATTATTATTATTATTATTATTATTATTATTATTATCATCATTATCATTATTATTTGAACTACCTCCTTATGACGCTGCTGCTGTTCTTTCAGGAACACCTCGACCAAGCTCTTGAAACTCCCATCATCGATATGTAAATTTAATGAGTTCCTGTGCTGTTGAATTATTTTTTGATAAAAATCAAATTGTTTTTTGACGACGTTGACCATCTTTCGATTCGTCGCCGTCGGTAGGTGCGACAGAAAAGGGATATGGTAGGTGAGACCAGCGGCCGCCATGCAGTCAAACAAATCGCGTGTCAAGTGGAGAAGTTGGACAAATTCTTTGTCGTCGTAATCGTAAGTCTTTCCCAATAGGAACGCGCTGGTGACGTTAGCTACATTCACGTATATGTCATCGGCCGGATTGAAGTAAGAACCGTTAAAGCCGAAGAGTTTTTGGATGTGTTTTTCCGCTTGGTTCGCCACAAGCTGTTCGTATTTACCATCGGTTTTAGTTACCATGGCAACACTACGGAGAACGTTTTGGGTAAGCTTTCGGATATCTTTCCAGCCCCGTTCACCGTCAGTTCCAAGTATACCCAAACCTTATATAAAAACATAATAGACAAATAGAATGTGGTAATCATGAACTGATTTCTTAGAAATAGTCAATATAATAAAAATTATGTCCTTACAAGGAATAAACAAAATGTGTTGAAAACTAAATCTCGCTTTGAATTTACTGACATCGGTGCCAGTATATAGGAGCCGTAAGATCATATGCTGTTTGATCACGGGGATTTGTGGAGTTTTCGGAGCGGGCCGGTCGATTTGTGGTCTGAAGGTCTGAAGGCCGGCTGATCAAAGCGGAAATAAGAGGAAAATGGAGAGGGGGGGGGGGGGGGGGAGGGGTGGGCGTAGAAAATTATATTCATATAAAATTATCCTAAGCACATCTGTCAGCAATCAATCCTATCCAATACCACGTACCAGATTGTACATATATTTTTTAAAAATTCATTTTGTCTTCTTCATTTTATACTGCAGGGTTGGCCTGTTCATTTATGCAAAACTGCTTTCCAAAGGCGCCCTGCAGTTTAACAAATCATTTTACATGAAAATACAAAATACATAATTAGGTAACATGGTAAAATACAAAAATGGAGAGTGAAAATGTAAAATTTACATACATGTATTTGAATAGCAATGTTACAATTCCATTGAATCAAGATTTAAAGCTTTGCATAGTTTTAAACTTATAAATGGATGTACACGTCTGATCATTACCAGGGAGTGCATTAAACAAACTGGCTCCAACATAATTATGTAAAAGAATTTCTTTTATATTCTGTCCTTTGGCTGGGAAGTAGGAGGGGCATTTTAAAGAATAATGTGTCATATAATTTACAATTCGTTTTCATATCAATGATTCTCGATAAGTCGCTATTAGACTATTTTGTATTTCAAAAACAAGAACATAATATTGATATTTTATACGCTGCTCTATACTGATTGCCATATCAGCGTGAGTAACAAGGAACGCTTAGATTTATTTGATAATCCTTATTCAGAATCATTCTAGCATAATTTATTTTGGAGTTTTTGTATCTTATCCCTATGAAACTTTGTACAGCTTCCCCAAGATGTACTTCAATAATCAGTATAAGGTAAAACCATAGCAAAATACAGATTCTTCAGTATTTTTAATGAAAGCAATTGTTTTATACTCCGTATACAAGCTATCCCCCGAGAGATTTTACCAACAATAGTAGAAAAATCTTCACCCCAAGTCATACTGGAGTCAAACATAACACCCAAGTATTTGATTTTCTTTACATTTTCTAAAGGTAAGTGTCTGAATTTTATCAAAAAACACCATTTCCCAATTTTTGTCTTATGACCAAACTGCCAAATGGCATGACTTTCGTCTTTTGTGGGTGTAAAATACTATGGAGGTCTAACCATTTCCATATTGTAACAAAATCATCTTGCAAGTTCTTCTGTACATCCATGATTGTTTTACCATGATTAAAAATAGCTGTATAATAAAGAGACATTTTAGAATTAAAATGCCAATTTATATTACACATGCCATTATTAAAAGGACAGAATATCAACGGTCCCAATATAGATCAATGTGGGACTCCTGATCTGGTGTTAAAACATTCACTAGTGCAATCAATAACTGTTACAAATTGTCTCCTGTCTGATATTTAGGATTCAATCCAATTGCATTCTTTCCCTTTAATGCCATAATACATAAGCTTTCCAAGAATAAAATGGTGTGAAATAACATCAAAAGGCAGGTAGCACAGATAGTTCTAAAATTATCATTTATCAAAAGATCCGCCCTTGTGTATTGGAGTAGTTCGTGCTGCCTAAAAATCTTTTGGAATACTATACGTTTGTAACGTCGAATTAAATAAATGAGTCAATGGGTCATCTATATATTCTGCAGCCAGTTTAAGAAATTTAGGGTGTATATGTTTTCTACTCCCACCGCTTTTGCACAGTCAATACTTAACAGTTCTTTTACAACATATTCCTTTGGAACGTCGATTTGTGGTCTGAAGGCCGGCTGATCAAAGTGGGGGGGGGGGGGGGGGGGGGGACTAAGAGAAAATGTGTATGGGGATTATCTCATACAAAGTTATATCCTATACCACGTACCAGATTGCATAACAACCTCCCCCCCCCCCCCCCTCTCTCTCTCTCTAAGTTTACAATGTTATTGTGATGTTGAATAAGCCGTGAAATGGAGACGCGTCATGCAATTCCCATGTAACACTCTACTGAAAGTTGAAAGTCAAGAGAGTAATCATTTGTTATAACTTACCATAGTGGTCTTACCTGTATTTGGTCTACCCAATGCCTTGTTGCATGGGAGGATAGGAGCTCTGCCCTGGACATCATCACTAGTCAGTACTTCCTTCGCCAGCTTATAATCATTGATCGTGACAAAGCGGGTACCAAATAACGTAAACTGGTAAACATCGCCGTATTTTTTGGCCCACTTATTCAGGAGCTGGTTCTGCTCTGCTCCGGCGAATGCAAACGTGAAGAAATTCCCGACGAAAGGTAGGCCTGGTGGACCAGGTGGTGGTCGATAGGGTGCTCGACGAAGCATCCTGGTGATCAAGAAACCGACAAGAAATGCCACAGTTGTCCAGACAAAGGGCGAGAAGAAGAAATCGGTGGTCGCCATACTGGCAAGTTACATTCGGACGTATCAATTGAGAATGCGATCCGTGTGAAATGATTTGAGACTTTACTGGTATTTTGCGACTATCATTAGGTTCCGGTCATTTGATTTAGGTCATTTCAAACAGCAAACAGCCTCACAATCTTTCTGCGATATCGATTGGCTCTGTCAATGTCGAAGTCCAGTTTTATGTTAATGCAAAGTGCATCAAACTAGCTTAAGTCCAGCGATTGCTTTATTCCCTGCGCGGGCGTTAACTCAAATCTAGATTAGAAGTATATAGTCTGGGAGCCTGTCCCGAAATTGTCACCCCATTTTATCCATAAGATTTTACCCCATAAAGTTACTTAGACCATCTAAGTCACTGACAAAAAGGTTGTCAGCCTGACCGTAGCTGCCGGGTTTAGCCCCCAGAGCCCCCAAAAGAGACCCCAATGTCGGGTCGATTTCACCCCACCTTCCCCATGCATCAAACTTTGTCAGTAGGAAGTAGTATTCTGGACATGACAAAACACAAAACACTGACAAAAATTTCCGTGGGGATGGGGTGTCAGACGGCCCCTAAAAAATGGGGTAATTTTTTTCAGCCCGGGGACCAATTTTTTTTTCAGGAGGAAGAGCTATGGGCGTACATTCCAAAAAATATAAAAACTGACAAAATTGTCCACCGGGAAGGGGGTGTCAGACCCCCTAAAATGAAAACCCCCAAGTGCCCTTTGGCAACACTTTGCCTCCCAAAATGCTCTGTATGTAAAGAAAAACCATTTTCTCACCTTCTGACTATGATAATTCAAAAGCGTTTTATTCAATTCTCCAACATGTCATAACATAAATTTGAGTATAATAATCTTCTTGGGTGCAATTTGGTGTTAATTGGTCTTTTGATTAATAAGTTATCTAATCGTGAAAAATGTATTGCTTTCTCAAAAGTAGCCCCAAAATATTGTCATGATTATGTAAACACACCCAGTGTCCATCCTCACCTGTTTGACAAGGCATAATAGAAGAGCTTTTCAGGTATCTGTGGTATGTGACTGCGCCAGGCTGAAATGCACTATTCATGTGTTAATAGTTCACAAAGTTATTCAAATTTATGGATGTTTTTTTCCTGGGGACCTAGTAACGAGGTATTCCATTAACCTGTTATTAATGAATGAACTACAATACTTGGAATCCAGTTTGCATACATTACTTGTTGCTTTGTCTGACAAGCCTCTGACAAGCTTTCAGTTTGTTAAGAACAACCTTTGTTTTAAAAGTATGCATAAAATTTGAATATATATTTTAACAGGTCTATTGCACAGATACCAAGCAAGCTGCTCTATCATGCCTTGTCAGATGGTCAATGATTGTGTTTGTATAATCCTGACAATATTTTTTTGCTTCTTTTGAGAAAGCAATACATTTTTCACAATTTAATAATTTATTACTCAAAAGACATTATTATTACCAAAAATTGCACCTCAAGAATATTTTTATACTCAAAATTATGTTATGAAAATTTAGTCCATTGAATAAGACACTTTTGAATGATCATAGTCACAATGTAAGAAAACGGGTTTCTTTACATACAGAGCATTTTGGGGGGCAAAGCGTTGGCAAAGGGCACTTTGGCGTTTTCATTTCAGGGGGTCTGACACCCCCTTCCCGATGGCCAATTTTGTCAGTTTTTATATTTTTGAATGTACATCCATAGCTCTTACTTCTGACAAAATTTGGTCCCCGGGCTTCAGTGGGAAAAATTTACCCCATCCAGACTGCCCCCCCCCCCCCCTTGACAACTTTTGACAAAAATGAAAAAAAAAAGCTGGCGGGGGGGGGGGCAAACCCGGCGGAAAAAACTTTTGTTAAAAAAAAGAAAGAAAAATGCAACTAATACTTTTAATGACTGACGTATGGGTCACTTCGACTGCGTCAAGACCTGCGCTCAGCAATGGAGCCTGCGACCCCGGGGGGGGGGGGGGGGCACTGTCAGACAAATGTGCTACCCAAGCTCTTCCACACACTTCAAAAATGGACCCTAAATGGCGTATTGCACGAAGTCTAATTTGGACCCCTATATGGCGTTACATCAGAAAAACATACCCTATTCAAATGGCGTCAACAGGGTCACCACGCCACCCAAAAATACCCTAAGTGGCGTATAAATTATTATGGTACCAAGTACAATACCCTTAATGGCGTTTAAAATAAATAACTCCTAATATGCAGGAAAACAACAAAATAAAGCTTTATCGAGTACAAACAGATAAACTTTTAGTGATATCATATTCAATTTATATGCAAACAATCCAACTGCTGGGAGATCGAGGATTCGACGAGCTAGCACTTAATATGGTGTGTGACCCCCTGCCTGTGAAGCAAAAAAAAAAAGAAGTTTATCAGTAAGTTGTCAGGGGGTAGGGGGCAGGCTACCCCTTGGCCCCCCCCCCCCCCATGGGTACGCTAGTGGCACAAATGCCGCTAGTATTAAGTGAATGCATGCAATTTGCAATTCATACGTGGGTGTTACTGGCATTATCTTCTGGAAAATAATGATTGTTATTTCAGAATGATATTGCTCCGTTTATACCACCCTCCCCCGTTTAACATCATTCCTGTGTTCATCCTTCTTCTGCAATAGGTCATGCAAATTAATACACCGAGATATTTTTAAAACACTACCTGTATAGTTTACGCCTTTGTTCAACAGAGCAAGTTACGAAAATTCCTTTAATGGGCCGCAAGCGTGTAAGGGGAGCGGTTGTGAGAAATTGCTGATGAGCACGCGAGGCGTGCTCCCCAGGGGGGGGGGGGGGGGGGCTTTGACGTTTGAGCAAATTTAAAAGAAAGATAACGGCTCATAGCACATTTTTTCAGGCGGAAAGTTAGTTTGACGCCCTGACTCCTTTTCAATTATTTGGACGCAATACTGCACTGTATGTAACAGGGATGGGCACAGGAGGGGGGGGGGGGGAGCCCTTTCCGCGTGAAGCGCGAAAACTTTGACGTTTTAGCAAATTTTGAGGGAAAGATAACGGCTCGTAGCACCTTTTTAGGCTCTTTTCTCCCACTTAATTCCCCCCACTTTTTCGCTCTCGCTTTTAAATTCATTTTTTTGTAGTTGGCTTTTTTTTTTGGGGGGGGCGACCGCCCCACCGTTCCCCGGCTATGTGCCAGGGGCGTCGATCCTGGGGGAGGGGGGCAGGGGGGGGGCCATTTCCCCCCACCCAAGAAAATATTTGGGGGCAAACATATCATTTTGCCCCCCCCCCCCTAGCAATAATTTCGGAGGTGTAAAATAAAATAAGGAAAAACTGATGCAAAACTCAGGAAATGATGCCTTCCAAAAAAGGTTTTACAAGATCAGACTTCAATTTCGCCGCGCGCTAGCACTCCGCCCCCAAATTCTTTAATCTTTACTGCGTCATTTAACCGTGGAGAAGCTGTTTTTAAGAGGCGTTCCAAAAAATCATGATGCCATTAAAAAACGTTCTGAACATACATAATTCAATTCAAAGTTTAAATTTTCATATTTATTTAGTTTTTTCTCTATTTTTAAAATTTTTTTTATTAGTGTTTATTTTTTCCATCATTTTGTGTTATATCTTCTCTACTCAATTTGCTGTTATGTAAGATATATTTTCCCATCATTTTGTCGTTTTCCATGTGATCTTTAATTCCATTTTCTGTTCATGATATCGATATGCATATTTTACTTAAGTTCAAATTACCATCATATCTTTATCAATGCTATGATGATCAGAGGCAGCGCTCCGGGGGGGGGGGGGGGGCAGGGGGCACAGTGCACCCCTCACTTTTTCAAGTACCCCAAAAGTGCCCCTTTTCATAGCTGATAAGTGCCTTTTTCTTCGTATAGTGCCCCTTTTTCTTTCTAATAAGTGTCCTTTTTACCTACTGATGAGTGCCCCTTTTAACCTCAGAAATTAGTGCCCCTTTTGTTTTCTGATAAATGCGACATCGGTAGTGGGTATGTATAAAGTCCACAAAGGAGCCTTATACATATAGCTCTAAATAATCAGAGAGGCTTAATTCATAATAATACATTCCCCTACTGATATCAGCACAATAGTGAGGCAGTAGAGCAGGGGGTAGGAGGGGCCCAATGCCCTAAATTATACAAGAATGAGCAGTGCTCCTAAATTATAAAAGGAACGAGGACATCTTTTTTCTAAAATTTTTCCAAAGCTCACTCGCTACGCTCGCTCGCATTTACTATTATCTTCTTATCATATTAGGAAAATTGCTGTATATAATTCAACACCCGTTGCCTTCAGCGTTAGAAATAAATCTTAAATTTTTTGTTCGCTCGTTTCGCTCGCTCGCAAATGAATGATCAGGCTATTACACTCAACTGCAAAGTAGTTTTTATCTAGAACCATGTTAAGATAGAAACAATAGCGTGTCGAAAATGATCCTCGGTTGTGTATTGATCAGAATGCACCGGTAGACTAATGTCTCAAAGTGATATTTTCCGCCTTGTTTCCACCCTTTGTAGGTGCCCCTTTTTGTTGGTGCCCCCCCCCCCACTTTGAAAGATGCACCGCCACCCCTGATGATTGAATTGAGTGCGAAATGATCATCGTTACGATAGGCTGTCTTGCCCCCCCCCCCCCCCCCAATCCGAAAAACGGATCGATGCCCCTGCTATGCGCCTGATGGGTCGGGGTTGCCCATCCATCCCCACCCTGCACAACATTGGTATATTTCTGTGTTTGTAATGGGTGGAAAAAAAATCATTTCCGACACTGAGGTCATGTTTGTGTGCACATTTTATCTCTACCCTTTGGACAGGATCATTAAATACCACCAGGGGCCAGGATCTACGTTTTAAAGAAAACAATTATTTAGGTCAAGTTAATTAACACGTCGTATTTGTAAAGTGGAAAACGTTATTGTTCACAGCAGCAGGCAATTGGTCATCCGTCGAACAATCAAACCTTGACTTGTTGATCATTCAACCAATCACTGTCTCTCATAAGCCGTTAATTAGACCATGCACTTAATTAGTCTGCATGAACTTGAGACTTGATATTTTGCTTAAATATGAAGCATCTTTAATTAACAACTAGATATTGCAACATCTAATCACAGATCAACACGAACAGTCCATAGGCTGCAGAGTATAACATGCTCGATGAAGACCTCGGAAAGATCCACTGGGCCATATGGTGGGAGCGGATGCAGTGTGAGGGCTAGCTGAGGCCGAAGCACACAATCCCACCGAAAGAGATATGTACTCCACTATCTATGCATAATGTACCGTAACAGTGAAGGCCTTTCACTTTAAACAACACAATCCCGACTGAATTATCAAAGGTAACCACCGATTCTCGTCCAGGTACCTTTTCATCGAAATGAGTCATGATGCCCCCCCCCCCCCAATATCATTTAAATATGCGAATCATGCATGCCTTACATGGGCTCTGTTTCATAAACCTTGCTCATATTAAACAACTGCTACATATCTATGACAAATTTGCTCTAAGCCAATCAAAGCTTATAACAATTATCGTAACCTGTTATTGATAACAAGTTTATGAAACAGGGCCCTGTACTGATACGTTGCAATCTTCATTGGTTTGCAGGTTATATCAGATGTGCTGTCACTTATACCTATCCCCAACTCCAGAATTAGTGCTCAAATATTAGCCAGTGTTGTAGTCAAGGCCCAATCCCCCAAGGCCAAGGCCAAAGAATTAATTTTTAAAAAATGAGGGGAATGGAACATACAAAGGTGAAGGTTCACACACACAAATATTAATTATCATACCCCCCCCCTTTTCATGACATTTTTTGCACATGTATTGTTACCTTCCTGGACAGAAATTCATGTAGCTGGTAAGTGTATCGAGCATTTTTTATAGTGCTCTTGCCTCAAATATCAGGACTTTATCTTTAACAAAGCTTGATTGAGAGCTTGCATTTGGTCCATAAGTAATGCAAGGCACTGTATTTTACAATGATGGGTCACTATGATCTCATAGGCCCTACTTCAAAGTTCAATAGCGCGTGGTCTCATACGAGGTAGACGTGTCGTAGTAGAGTACAATGTAGTTTAATCACTTGACTGGGAATGCAAAGGTCGTGGGTTCGAGCCACAGTGGTCACTTGTACCCTTGAGCAAGGCATTTTATCTACATCGCTCCTCTCCACCCAGGTGCTAAATAGGTACCCGGTAGGATGCAAAGGTTAATGCGATTGGATTAGCATGTGTGCACCCATGAACTAACTGGAACGCTCCCAAGAGAGTGGAGAATGTGCACTGTAAAGGGCAGAATTTTAATGGAATCCAATGACCAAGGTAATAATGATAGTGTAAATACTTTGGTCAGTTAGTTAACTGGTAAAGGGCTTCATAAGAAACAGTTACTGTGGAACCTCGTTATAAAGAACAGTTATATTATAACAAACTCTTGTTATAACAACTGATTTTGCCGGTCCCACTTCTTTGTATTATATTGTTTTTTAGCCCTGATAAACAAGGTTTCGATATAGAGGTAATTTCCTTGGTCCCAATGATTTTTTTTTTTATGAAGAGGTTCCACTGTATTATTATTATCATGATCACATTCTTAACCAAAATGGAATACACATTATCTCCTGAAGTGTTTCCCTAAAAATTCATGTTTACTGCAAGTAGTCGACATTTCCCATCCCGACAGCACACACTGACAGAAAATATACATAATTCACCAGTAGAACTTCATCTTATTATCACATTTATTGAAGTAGAACCAACAGATTTTATCAAATTTATTGCAATATATCACCAGCAATACCACCATTATCTCCAGATTTAGTGTTGCGATTATAATTACAACTTCAATGACGAAAAAGAGAATTTATAAGACACACACAGATATATTCTTAAGCCACTTCAAGTATTTTCTTGCTAGGCAATCATCTGTATACATGTAACATAGCTTTTAAGCCTTGAATTTCAGAAAATACGATAAAGATCTATCGATAAAGGCAAACGGACAGAAGAAACAAAACACACACTACACAAATAAACAGTGAAAACATGTGACCAACAAATACATCATGAACAAAAAAGAAGAAGAAAAAAAAAAAAAAAACCCCTGAAAATTGTCTGTGTGAGTGTGGATCCTTTGAACTACATCTAAGAACTACAATGGAAATTTTTACTTCTGCTCAAACTTACAGAGTCAACTTTACCAACAACAAAAAAAAAAAAAAAAGAACAAAAGATTAGTCAGAAAATGTCATTTTAGACTCACAGACAAGCAGGTAGGAAGTTACTATCAAACTACAAACCCAATCGCGAATTTATTTATACATGATCCTCTAGCAATGCAAATATATCTGTGTACCTTTATTGTTTTGTTCACTACATTCACCTACTCCTGATAATAAACATGGTCACTTTAACATTTTGGTTTTAATCATGTACACTGCATCAGTTCGGTGATATCACAACTTTGCATAACATGAAGGTCCAATTAAATGCTTACACTAATTATAAATTACACACATGTTCGAGCTGTGGATTGTATAACATAATGCTCATTTGTCAACCAGAGCAATTCAGTGCAGAGGTGGTTTATCTCACTGGCTGGATCGATGGGCTTGGAAACACAACAATCCAGGTTTAAAACAAAAAAAATAATCTCTCAAACAGTTGGCCACCTGGAGATTCTTCAAAAATGTACCGCCTTCCATGCCAAGAGAGCGAGTCCAGTCCAGAAATGTAGATATTCTACTTCATGTTTCGGTTAGAATAAGATTTTTTTCCCCTTTAAGAAAAAAAAATAGGTACATGCAATGTAAATGTTGATCCCAGGGAAGATATTTCAAGCTCAATTTAACAATAAAACAAAGAATATGTAAGACTCTTGAAGTTTCATTTAAAGGAGAATGAAACCCTGGGGAAAAATCACTTATAATGAAAAGAGAGGATAGAGAGAGGCAATTAAAAAAAAGTTCCATCAAAATCAGTTACGAAATGAAAAAGTTATGAAAGTTTGAAAAGTCTCAATTTACTTCCTATGGCGATCCTCAAAATGGCAATGTTGCTTCAAAGTGACAGGTGTAGTAGTACAACTCTCCATATGTTTTGTACACAAAATTTCATATTTTTCCCCATTATCTCTCAAGGTGCAGCTTGTCTCCTTCTTAGCTCAAGATATATCATGGGAAAATGTATTTAACACAACATATGTTGAGTTCACAAAAAGACAAGCAGCATCTTTGGAGATAATGGAGAAAATATGAAATTTTGTGTACAAAACATATTGAGACTTGCACTACTAAACCTGCCACTTTGAAGCAACATCGCCAATTTGAGGATTGCCATAGAAAGTAAATAGAGACTTTTCAAACTTTCATAACTTTCCCATTTTGTAACCGATTTTGATGGAACTTTTAAAAATCGCTTCTCTCTATTCTCTCTTTTCATTAAAATTGATTTTTCCCCAGGATTTCATTCTTCTTTAAGATAACTGTCTGTAAATAAAGTAGCAAAGTCACGATACTTGTTTTCCTAACTTGTTTTCAGGTAAAATAAAATATTCAACCGATGACAACAATTACTACAATAATATATCACAAAATGAATAACACTATGAAGGCTGAGTATTGAAGGAATTAAAGAATGACAACATTCTGCAGGACAAATGTAAACATTCACTGAACAAGACATATGTTCCCATGCCATAATATATCTATATGAAGTGACAAAAAAAAGTATACATGTACTGAACACATACATGTATTTTCATTTCCCACTGGAGTTTGGCATGCATCACTGATAAATGAATAGCATGGAAGAAGCAGTTTGGTATTGGGTCTTAATGTATAATCCAGAAAGAAGGCAAAATGTTACATACATAAGTAGCTACTTATTTGGCATAATTGTTTGAACAGGAAAACACACAAAATAGAAAAGGTAGATTCATACATGATTTAAGCATGATGACCACAAAGTTTGGGTGTTTCAGCATTCCTTCTTAAAGAGGTTAGAATAATTTTCAGCCAAAATTAGATACCGATGATTTGCACACATTGCATTCACTTTTATTCTAGGATTCAATGCTGACTTCTTATGGTGTAGCCAGTATCTATCTCTAGTAATAATTTGTCTATTATCTGATGAGAAGTATTCCAAGAGGTGGTTTCAGAGGCAGATACTGTGAACACTGAAATCCAGATTTTTTTGTGACATAAAACTTTCATAAATTACAAAGCACTGCCTTTTTTTGCAGCAAATCTTTTCTCAAATTGCAAAAAACAAACAAACAACAATGCTGGCCATCATGTTGTTAATCAATAAATTTGCAGCATGGGTTTAAACATTTGTTAATCTCCACCACTTGCAACATTCACAATAGTTTCATGCACACAAACATTTCTGGTTTACAATATGCTCAGATATTTCACTTCTCTACATCGGTAATAACTGTTTGTACAACATTAGAATTGACATTTTCTGTGCATGGAAATGGGAACATGGTGGTCAGTTTAAAGCTGGACCTTTTCCCTGAGCCACTGCCCGATGCTGTCGCCGTCCCTGGCTAACCATTTGGCCTTCAGTCGGATGTTCTCTAGGGATTGCTGGACTGTCCTTTCAGCGGCCGGAGCAGGATGGGCCTCAAAGAAGGCCTGTACCTCCAAGGCTCTCTCCTCTGTGGTAAAGCCTTCAGTGCAGGACTGCAATAAAACAGTAAACATCAATTCCATTTTAATACATAACTAGCAAAATGTGTCTCTGGACACATATACTATACACCTCCAAATAGTTGCATTAGAAATATGTCGGGCATTTATTTGCAATGGAACTACTACTACTTCTACTACTACTACTACTACTACTACTACTACTACTACTACTAAACTACTACTACTAACTACTACTACTACTATACTACTACTACTACTAACTACTACTACTACTACATGTACTACTACTACTACTACTACTACTACTACTACTACTACTACTACTACTATCTTCTACTACTACTACTACTAATACTACTACTACTACTACTACTACTACTACATGTACTTTACTACTGCTGCTGCTGCTGCTGCTGCTGCTGCTGCTCCTCCCTACTGCTACTGCTACTACTACTGTACTACTACTACTACTACTACTAACTACTACTACTACTACTATTACTGCTGCTACTGCTAA
>CM046835.1:50162568-50202568 GCA_025618425.1 Heliocidaris tuberculata
TCTTGAATTTTCTGGAGTGATTCGTAAACGCAATTAGGAAAAATACATGAACTAAACACCAATAACATTTCTTTTCATTGGTTATCTTGCTATTCCAAACAATTTGATGGACACTTTGTCAAATTATACTATGTCAGTACCTTGAGTCAATTTAACAGTTTATTCATCCTTATGGGAAACATGGGTTCGTGGCTTTATGACGCTCTAACTCGCCTTTATAATACATGTATCTACATCTATTTACATTGTATAGAGCAGGAACTGTGCGTAAAAAAATGAAATCCCATACTTGGTAAATATATGGTTAGCCATTATGGTTATTATTGTATACCCGGTTGTATACATAACGATAGTACCCCATGGCCAACTACAGTGTCTACGAAAGACTAATGTCGTCAGTTTATGACTTACGGACTGCTGTTAGAAAGGGATACAAGAACAAATAGACAAACGTAGGCAGAAGCAGAGATAATGATTGATAGATGAAGTCGATAAACGTCACCATAGTTAACAATATAATTGCTCATTACAAGTAGCCATCAAAAAAAAATTTCAAGTGTGGGTCACATTTGATCAATAACTTTTTGTTTTTATCAGTTACGATAACGATAACGATAACGAAATTTTTATTAAAGGTACAACATAGAGTTGCCCTACTAGTGCAACTCCACGGTGACGGAATTACAAATTAGAGATTTTTTGTTCACATTTTTGGAGTTTGTGCACTAATTTTTAATTTGGTCCCCTCCCTACCACTTTATAATCTGCATATGTACTCATTCTTTCACCCGAACTCTTTCATACCCAATTTTTTTTTTACTAACATTAATTATATTCTGGTATATAAACCGTGGTAACGGAATTACCAGAAAATGGTGGCATTTTTTAATCTCTCATTTCCATTCAATATCCTCTGAAATGTACAATCCAAGTATTCCAGATTCATGTTTGATTCAGCTTTCTGTTTATTCAACTTAATTGTGATGGGAAGAGACTGAAAAATAACATGACAGATATGTAGTATTTGCTCTTTTTCTTAGATAAGTCATCGGTAACGGAATTACATCTTCGGAAATTTACTAAGAAAAACTAAAGGTTCTTCAATCTCCTGCAAACTTAAATATTGATAATTTTTTATTAGCGATCTCAAGTGAATAAAACATATTAAAATGAGTACCATAAGGCAATTATGAAAAGGTATCTGTGAATATACTGGAAATGGATGAGATTACAAAGTTTTAGTTGAGGTAAGCAGCAACTGCTTGATATATTTGTGATTAATTTTGTCAGTTGAGTTGCAGGAATTTAATCATCAGCGTAAATAAACATGATTATTAAAACAATATTCCATATTACAAATTGGCATAATAGCTATGGTAACGGAATTACGTAATATATGAACTCGATACTAACTCAATCATTCATTCGCTATTCTTCGCAAATGAAGATTTATAAAAGGTGTTCCTCTACTAATTGACACCCTTAAAAAGATAGACTTGCAAGTTAGTCACCTAATCTCTCTAAATTATCAAAAGGAGAACCTTTAAAGGCACTGTGAAGGATTGACATTCAAAAGCAAAACATCAAACAGGTATTATTGAGTGATAGTATGGTAAATTGCATTTCATATCATGCATGTGTGTGTGAAAATCACATGGAAAACCTAACTATCTGTAAAGCTATAAAGCAAGCTTTAGTTTTAATGTTTATTCTATATTGATGCCTGCCAGAATATAAATAAAAGAAAATTCAAAAGAGTTTGCAGATTTTTGTCAGGAACTGTAATGAAAGAATGATAAGTAAATGAATGGTAGGAATATATTCAAACCTAAATATACCAAGACCAAAATACAAAGAAAGAAACAAACAAACAAATAAGAACAATGTTTTATAATAAATTGGGGCTTTTTTTCATGAAATCGATGTCGTCCAAACTGAAATATTCCTCCTTTCTCTGACCATATATAAAATAATGTAAACGTACACATTTATTATTCATACTGGATTCTTTGCATCTTTTTTTGCAATTAATGACACGTCAGAGCTACTTCACATACGATATATGCATAAAACACATGTTCCAACTTCTCAATCACATAGTAACCTTTTATGCATGATGGTAATTCCGTTGCCATGTAATTCCGTTACCACAAATTTGGCCAAACAGGAAAAGATATTCAAAAAAGTGTTATCGGATGTTTTAAGGTACAAGTTGAAATCAGAGAATTTTCAGTCCCCCCCCCCCCCAAAAAAAGAAAAGAATATTCACTTTTTTTTAGGAGGAAAACTTTCCCCCATTTATGGTAACGGAATAACACCCATACTGTAGTAGATTTTAAACACGCTTCCTGAAAATACTGGCTTGATATATGTCTTATACCTTGGGACACATGTTGCGTACACATACACGATTGCAATGAAAGTGAATGCATGAGACATAAATTGAACATTATATTTATTTCATCATAATCATTACATTGCCCAAAGTATTTAGTAAACATTAAACAAACGTCATGTAATTTCAAACAACTATGCAAATTCCGAATGAGATGGGGTAAAAGTTTTTTAGTTTCTTTTGATTTAAGGATTTGGCTATTTTAACAATTAAAGGGATCTTTATTAGTATAAATCTAAAATTAGCTGATTTTGCCCTTCTCATGTGGAATTGCCCTATAGGCAGGGGCGGCGCCAGGGTATTTTGATAGGAGGGGCAAGACGACCTAAAGATGACGTCATATTTTTTCTCCATTAAATAACAGGGGTAATATAGAGTTATATGTTTAATACCTCTCTTTTTAATACTCCTCTTTCTTCTTTCTTCCCTTTTCTTCCCTTTTCTTCCTCCTTTTCTTCTTTTTTCTTCTTTTTTTTTCTTTTTTCACTACTTGAAAAATCATAGGGGGGCGGTCGCCCCCCTGCCGCCCTGTAGCGCCGCCCCTGCCTATAGTTTATTGGATGGCTGCTAAATTTGGTTCAGTATGATTTCAACAAGGTAGGAAATGATTTAGGATTATCAATTATTGAAAATACACATCACTGATAAGCTCAGAGTTTCTTTTATACGAGACATTGATTATGATGGAAGGATTTTGACATGATGTAAGGCACGTTGATATTTTGTTGAGAAAATTGAATGAGGCATCTGAACATATGTCAGTGTGCTTTTCCAATTACAAATGGGCCTGCTGAGTCATGCGTGATCATTTGATCATGGTTATTGTATCTTATAGAAGATGAAAGTGTGACCTTTTAAATGATGTGTCTTTTTTGATAATCAGTTGTCCCCAATCATTTCTTTGGTATTTTTCAAAAAAACATAATGAATCAAATGTAACACCCGTCCAATTATTTTGGACAGTTGGGTTTCTGACACTGTCACTTTAGACTGTCTAAAATCGGTCTGGCGATGTTAATAAATGATCATGTTTTGGGGTGTCAAATGACAGAAGAAAAAAAGAGCTTTCCAAAGAATGGAATTACTGAGTAATTTACCAACAGACTTGGGTTTCCCATTTTTCTGGGACACCCTGTATAGAATGAATACAGACCTATACAGTATAATTATAACTTTGAAATGGCAATGACTGTTTTCTTATTCAGTGACTTTATTCGTTTGTGAGCATGATTCGGGTGAGATTAACTGTGGCGAAGGCCTTATCAGTATCGGCACCGCTGTCTATGGACGAACTAATGCCAACATATGCAGTGAGCAAGCCGACATGGTAACGGATTGTTCTTTAAATGTTGCCGATAGGCCTACACTAGCATCATGCAATGGTCAGAAGCAGTGTGCAGTTCAAGCCACGAATAGTGTCTTTGGAGATCCTTGTGCCGGAACTGTTAAGTATCTGGAAATCGCATACACATGTCAAGGTAATGGGTCATGTTCTGTGTCGATTCGCCAAGAATCTAATTCATCACACACTTTCCACGGATTTCAACACAATGTTACCCCCCCCCCCCCCCCCAAAAAAAAAAAAAAAAAAAAAAAAAAGTTGGTAATGATGCTTATAATGATGATAAAGATGGCATGATAAAAAAAATCGTGCAAACATTATGATGAAATACATTGTTTTGAGGAACTATCGAGAATATACAAGAATGCGAGGATTGAAGGAAGGACACCAGCCTCAGTACAAGATTCTAATGGCGTATCCAGAAGTTGATAAACAAAAGGGCAACATGATCACTTGTCGGGAAGGGGGAATGTAATGGGGGGGGGGGGGGGGGTGGGGCATGTGTGAGGTTGAGGTATTGACTCCATAGGTACGGAGGATGATCCTTTTTAACTAAAATGTAATAGTGTTTCTTCCTGGAGGAATTTCAAAACACATTTGGCATTATAAAGGGATAAGGGTACCTTTTTGGTCATACGACACTCCGCGGTCAAGGTCGTATATTAAACGGAATTCCCCAAACACGATACCTAACCCTTGACCCTAACCGTAAACCTACCCTCCCCCCCCCCCCCCCCCCCCCCCCCCCCCCCGACACACACCATGCTCACTCTATACCTCAGACGAAATTAAACCTGGGGCATGTGTTATTAGGGGATTTGTCGGATCACCTCCTTGGGGTGGGGGCTGCAAACATCGTAAATTTTGTGAATAAGCGAATGCTACAATGAAAAGGAAATTCTGAAGATTAGAAAGCCATTAATGAATTCTTTTAGAGAGAGAGAGAGAGAGAGAGAAAGAGAAAAAGCAACGTTTCGTTCGTGGTTATTGTTTAATTTTGCCATTTTTCTTTTCAAACGTAAATACAACAGAATCATCACCAACATGTCCAATAACGGATCCCCAAGCAACAACAAAAACTCCCACAACAACGCTGCCACAAACAACAACTCAGCCTCTGACAACAGCGGAAAAAACGCCAAAGGTCACATTGCCACAAAAACGTATGTCAGCACATACATTGCATTTATACCTTCCATACACGGGGCATCAATTCCATTTTCCAGTCAGGGACATTCAGGCACATCTGTCATCAATGTTCACAGGCTGCTTCTGTCGCTGGATGTGGCTGGATGCCCCTGATTGGGGCAATGGAAAGCACGCCTCGTATGAAGACGGCATTAATGTTGATCTCCTCAAATCCTAAATATCAGATGCTGAGAAAATTTAATGGCTACTACTCTTGTAAAATGTGTACTAGTATCTTTTTTTCTGGATGTATGGGCAGCATCTCCAGGGGGCTCTGCTTAAGCAATTTATTATTGTCACTTGACTGACTAAAATAATATAAATCATAGCTTGAGATTAAACTGTAGATGGACTGTGCTGATAGATGATACCATCATGACGTCGTCAAGAATTGAAATCATACCCTTATAAGACAGGATGAGTAGTTAAAATCAATCGTATTTTTTCTCTTTTGTTGTACAGTGCGTCCCCCAAAAAAGTTAACAGTTGGAAAAAGTCTACTCAAATCAATATTTCAGAATATTTTCCATAAATTTTCATTCCTGTTCATAGCTAAGGGTCTCCCCCATGCAATAACACAACAAATCTGACTTTTTATTAGGCTTGAGTGATCAAAAACCACTTTAATTTGTGAAAAGGTGCAAAATTCAGACTTAACACGAATTTGTATTTGTCCTAGCTTGTATGAACGAAGATAAGAACCGTTTGAAATTGACAGTTGAAATAAAGTCTCTCCATTGAAATATTTCAAAATATTTTTAGGAAATGTCCATACCTGTGGAAAGCTTAGGGTCTCTTCTGTCATGTGACACCAAAATATCTCACAATATTTTACGCTTGAGTGAGCAAAACCCAATTTTTGTGAAAGGGTGCAAAATCCATACTTGACAAATGTTTGTTTATGTTCTTGCTAGTATCAGCAAAGTTGAAAGTCACGAAAAGGCTTTGAAATGTTATATTCTGATCATTAAAAGACAATTTATAAAAGAACAGACTTCCTTCACTGTATGTCCTGATATATCCCATTAAAAAAATTATGGTTGTGTGAGCAAGCCAGGTGAAATTAAAAGACTCACCAAAAGTAACATTTTGAAACACTCAACAAAGTAGTTAATTGCTCACTCAAGCATAAAATATTAATGGGATGTGTAAAACATAGAACAAAGCCTGTTATTTCATAAATTACCTTTTATTGACCAGAATATGGAAATTTCTAAGCCTTTTCATGACACAGCTTGGCTGATACCAGCCAGATCCAATATCAATTCTTGTCAAGTCTGGATTTTATACTCTTTCACAAAATTCTCATTTGCTCACTCAAGCGTAGAATATTGGTTGACATTTTGGTGTCATTTCATAGAAGAGACCCTAAGCTATCCACAGTTATGAAAAATTTTCTTAGAATAGTTTGAAATATTTATTTGGGTAGACTTTTTCCAACTGTTAACTTTTTTTTCTGGGCCGCACTGTACTATGAAAATAAAGTGAGTCCAATGTTGTTTTTTTTACGCACTAACTCTAAGACATTAAAATGGTTTGGTTGACCAGGTTATCCTCCCCAGACTCTGTCGACCAGATTATTATCGCCGTACCAAATTTTGATAAGTTCTCGTTACACTTTGCTTCTTTATGACAGAATTCAGCCGATCGTCAGTATTCAGATTTGTGGCCAGTGATGAGGCACTTGCCGATGCTTATTCATCCCATAAAGTGATGTCCATCATTAGGTGCAGCCAACTTTGCCTCGAAGATGAATCGTGCAAGTGTTTCACGTACATCAAAATCAAGGAGTTGTGCTTACTGGGACAAACATTATTCACTGAAATGTATCGTGGGGCTTCAACGTATTCCAGATAGCTTAATTTTATGGACAGCATGCTTACCTGAGAACATAAAAAGAAGAGCTATCTGAAGAAACCAGGCATAGACAATAAGGGCAATTAAAACAGAAAGAAAATTGTTTATAATTGTATATTTAGTATATTTAGTGAATTGAACATCGACATCAAGCAACTCGCTCATGATGACGGTCTCCTGCGTTAACAAATTCTGTTAATTGTAAAATGTTAAAATTAAAGTTAAAATATACGTTGCCTTACCGAAATAGCGTTAATATTATTAAATAAACACATAAAACTGCAGGAAAATTCTCGTAAAATGAATACATTGTGAATAACAGAGAAAAGGTGCGTTGGAGAAATCAATCAAGGTTCCGCCCCACAGTCGTCCTATGGAATACATGCAAAGATTGAAAAAAGAATAGGCAGAGACGTTTCTTTAAATCCGTGTATTTTTTTTTTTATACAAGTAGAAAGGACCCTTAAATTCATTCAGCCAAGCTAGCACATGAAGTTCTCAAGACGTTCGCGAAACTCTCTGAGGACGTAAAAACGTTTATAGAACGTTAATGTGCGTCCCGAGAATATTTTTTTTCTCAGAGAGTCTGGTACTACATTGCGTTCCAGAAAAAAAGTTAACAGTCAGAAAAAGTTTCCTACAGATATTTTAATATAGTTATTTTGGGAGACTTTTTTCAACTGTTAAGCTTTTTTTTTTTTTGGGGGGGGGGGGGGGGGGGGGGGTGCACCGTATAATGTATAATTTTCAGTGTGAAAAAATCATTCATTTTTTTTTTTTTTAGAAAAGGCCGGTGTAAAAGTTTAATCAATATGAAGTATGATTTTTCAATGCACAAGGGAAAATCTTAAATGATTGTTTTGCATACCCGCAAACTATAATTCAGTTGAATATGTCTTTGCTTTATACAGAATTGATAGTCTTTCCCACTTGAGGCTTTCAAGCTGTCAAAATTTGTAAACGAATCTTTGAAAAGAAAAAAAAAAAGAAAGATTGGTCGATGTTGTAGTGGAATATTGATGGCGAGAAAGAGAATTCTTGTACTTCTTAAAGAAATGTTTGATTATTTTCAAAGGAAATTCATTAAGATCTTGAAGCGTTAAACTCCATTTTTTTTCATTGTCATTGTTAAATTATTTTGATTGACTGATTTTTCTGATTTTATTCACTAACAACAATAACAACATGTATACAAAAAATGTCTTTACAATAATGTAGGTAAATAAATGTTACAAAATCAAAACATTTGATATAAACTGGTAAATGGGACCAAAAAATAGCAAATGTGCTAGTCGAGCTTGGCCCCTCTACAAAATTTGCAAAATAAAAGATTGTTCAATATGAAACTGGGATAAAAATAAAACAATTTCATACTGATTACATAGTTTTATATAGAGAGTCATTTATTTTTAGTTATTCACTTAACAAATGATTCTTTAATGAAACTGTTTCTGGATACTATTGATTTGATATAAACTAGTATTTCATTCCATAAATTACTTCCTTAAAACGGAAGAGAAAACTGTCCCGGGGAGTCCTAAATGTTGGTAAAGTTACCTGTCGACCTTATTTTTGTCTTGTTGAATATTGTGCTGTATTTAATGGGGTAATTATTACCCAGGTCATACAGATAAGTAGTACATATCAAATACATTAAAGATCTTTAAGTCTCGAAATGACAGACGATCATGAGCCTGCCAGTGACTAAATATGGTGACATAATTCTTTTTAGTTTAGTGAAATTCTCATTTATTTATTTATTTATTTATTTATTTATCCATTTATAATAATAATGATGATAATAATAATAATAATAAAAATAATAATAATCATAATAAATAAATAATATTAATAATATACAAATATACAGGGCCCGAGGAAATCTAGTGCGATCTATGGGGTCGGTCGAAGTGACTACAGTCGTCTATTTCCTCGAGGGGCGAGAGCCCCGAGAGAAATAGACGATTGACTGTAGTCGCTGAGACCGACCCCATAGATCGCACTAGATTTCTGAATAAAGGCCCTGTATATTTGTTTACATCAACAATTAAATATATTTGGATTTAACTTTGATCTAGATATGACAAATTAATGTTAGATGGTATAAATCTCGCGTTGTTAAATCTATACTATACGGTTAGAGTAAAACACAGTGGACGCTAACTAACTTAGTTAGAATAGATGGACGCGATTGATAGTCGCTGAGCCTGAGACCGACCCCGTAGATCGAAGTAGATTTCAAAATAAAGGCCCTGTATATCAATTTTCTTTTATAGGCCTCTAACTTTTAGGACTAGGTAGTCTATAACATCAAGTTAATTTTAATCCTGTTATAAAGTGTTAAAGGGTAGGCCTAGAATAGATCTAGATCTAGGCCTATACCGTAACGTAATCGGTGAAAATCCGAAAGTGAAAAGTATATGGCTAGTATTATAATTAACTGCACAGGCACAGTTAGATCAAAACTTTAGATTTAAAAAACTTAATTGATTAATGTTAATTACTACTACTGTTAGAGTCTGGTAGGCTAACGGTAAATAGATCTATATTTAGGTCTAACTTTGTTACTAAATAAAAAGTAACACAAACAGTACCGTATTAACAAACAGTTAAAAAGGGTCAAACGACATACCGGGTAATTATGACAGTTTACACTCAAATTAAATGTTACCTGATAACCGAACACGGTAGATAAAGTTTACCTGATAACTGAATATAGGCTACTTCATTTGTTTCCAATCCTGGTTTGTTTTTGGTCCTCGTCAATTAAAATCGAATCTTTTTTTTCCTTTCGACGGACACTGGGCTAGACATAGCCATAGGTCGCCATGTTTTGATTTCGACTGATGACATGCGCTATATGCGCGTTATATACGACGCGCATTTAGTCAGTACGATTGCGCATGCATGAGAAACAGCTGATCTACATCCGATTACATTTCCATAACCAACACGTCTTGTGTCCGGACAGGTCACTTTAAAACAGTAAATCGAAAACAATTTCATGCAAATTGTCAAGAATCTTTGACAAGATAGGTTGACAGAATTATTAATTGCAAATATTTACTGGGCTTAGTGTTACTTCATGCATATTTTTCAAAATTGACGGCTATTTTTCGTTCAGTGTCCGCCCCCCCCCCTCACTTTTCTTTATATGAATTCATGAAAATTCTCGGGCTCGGCGTAATTTCACTGGTGCCCGCGCCGTCCCATCGCGGGAGTTAGCCGAGGGAGACTACTGGCTGCTCGCCGTACGCGTCAGAAGAAATGATTCTAGGGAGCAAGGGGCAGTCGGAGGCATGATAGTAAAAAAACTATCATACTCTGAACAGTTTGACGTCACTAAACCTATTTTTTCTCCCGGAGTAATTTCTTTTTCTGGTAGAATTATGATTAATCACATGAAGTGCTCTCGACCAATCCAAGAGCAAGAAATTTTCAATGAGGGATATAATAATAATTATATTAATAATAGTAATAATAATAATAATAATAATAATTATTATTATTACTATAATCATTATGATTATTTTTATTGTTATTATTATTATTATTATTATCATTATTATTATTATTATTATCATTATTATTATTATTACTATGATTATTATTATTATTATTATGATTATTATTATTATTACTACGGCGGCCTTTCGCGGCTTTGATGAAAAGATCATACCAACCATTCTGAATTTGGATGGGGGCGTTCAAAGGACGTACTTGAGACTATTGTGGATGAAAAAAGGTGACAGAGGTGATCATAAACATGATACACAAATAAATGCATTAGAGAATTTGCTGTTGGATATATGAATATTTCATAAAAAGATGTCTATATATACAGTTAATTACAGCATAATTATTTATACCCGTTGTAATTTTAAATCTTATGTGTTTGTCTTAAAAATGAAAGGTTGATTAAAATTAGAGGGATTTTGTGAATTGTTTTATGTTATATAATATTATTCGTAAAATTCTTCGTCACATGATCAAGTACATGTAAAACCAGGGGGGTGATTCACTAACAGCTAAAATTAATCCCAAATAAGAAAAAAATCAATTTTAGGAACAATATCCATCCTAAGAGCGATATCGCTTTTAGTGACTGATTCACTAAGGTATTTGGGATTGATTCCAGCCTCTGAATTGATTTTAAGGTTGGGAGTGATCAGGGGGGTGATTCACTAACTGAGATCGATATCATTCCTAAAATCAATTTTCGGGATTGATTTCTTTCCCAGCTTAAAATTAATTCCACCTTACTGATTCACTAAATTGCTTTTAGGATGGAATCAATTTTATCATGAATATATATAAATGAGCGCACATGAATATTCACGAGCGCACTCATTCCAACCAATCAACGTACTCAAATTTCAGTCACCGCCCCTCAGTCACCCGACCTAATTCTCTACTTAGCGCGTAGCTAGTGCGCGTTACCTAGCTACTGCATTAATTGCGCGCACGCATCGACTGGACATACACACAGGGCTAGGCCTAGGGCCTATGGCTAGGGCAATGGGCGTCCAGGCAGGCACAGCGTAGCCGCGCCCCAGGTTGGGGCGGCGCGGGCGGGCGGCATGCAGTGGAGGGACCGTTTGTGATTGTTAGGAGCGATCCGGATCACTCCCAACCTTAAAATCAATTCAGAGGCTGGAATCAATCCCAAATACCTTAGTGAATCAGTCACTAAAAGCGATATCGCTCTTAGGATGGATATTGTTCCTAAAATTGATTTTTTCTTATTTGGGATTAATTTTAGCTGTTAGTGAATCACCCCCCCCCCCCCCCCGGATCGCTCCTAACAATCACAAACGGTCACTCCACTGCATGCCCGCCCGCGCTCCAACCTGGGCGCGGCTACGCTGTGCCTGCCTGCACGCCCATTGCCCTAGCCATAGGCCCTAGCCCTGTGTATGTCCAGTCGATGCGTGCGCGCAATTAATGCAGTAGCTAGGTAACGCGCACTAGCTACGCGCTAAGTAGAGAATTAGGTCGGGTGACTGAGGGGCGGTGACTGAAATTTGAGTACGTTGATTGGTTGGAATGAGTGCGCTCGTAAATATTCATCAGCGCTCATATATATTCATGATAAAATTGATTCCATCCTAAAAGCGATTTAGTGAATCAGTAAGGTTGAATTAATTTTAAGCTGGGAATGAAATCAATCCCGAAAATTGATTTTAGGAATGATATCGATCCCAGTTTAATAGTGAATCACCCCCCAGGGCAAACCAATTTTTGATGAAAAACGAAAGTGAAAAAAATTCAAATCTTGGTAAGGGTATGAATAATTTGTTTTTAACTTTATATACATGTACATGTAGCCTATATAAATTATGTGTGTGTGAGTGTGTGTGTGTGTGTAAGTGTGTGCGGGTATGTGCGTTTGTGTCGTTCAGAAGGCATGGTTGGCGATTTTTTTTTAAAAATAGAAATATCAATTCTGATAAAAAATGGGAAAAAGGAAAGTAAAACAATGTAAATACATTGTTATCCTTTTCTTTGTTTTGAACTTTGAGTGTTTTTATTCTTTATTTTGAATTTCTATTCAAAGATTATTTCTAGAAGTTGATTTTTAAGTCGCGATTTAAATCAATGATTTAAATGGATTATCTAAAATTGGCCAACCCTGCATGAAGGTGATGAAATACATTCAGACATACATAAAAAGGCACACACAGGCATAAAGTTTAGCCCTCACACCAAGGAATTATCACAGAACTGTGATAACTCCTTGCTCACACACATTGATTTGTGGGGAACTGTATTGTTTTCTCCTCTTTTTTTGTACCCCGCAAGCACTTCTCCTATTGTATTTTGTACCCCACAAGCATGAAGGAATAAAGGCTATCACTGTGCTCTGTTGTTCTCTGTACCCCACAACTGAATCTATGTAAGATTACACAGACACGTACACGCAGACGGGTATGTGCCGCTTTTACGACCCCCTTTTTTCAACGGGTGATTGCCGTTCTCAAGATTCCTGAATTACAATAAACTGCCGTTCTCACCCTTCTAATGCGTTCTCAAGATACCCGATGGGATCAAAAGCGCTCGTCTCTCTCCGTCATGTTATGGCAAGCCATCGGGGTCTACTTACGTCTACTCACCACGTGTACTTGATTTTCGATACACGTACCTATATTGACCAATCAGAAGCCAGTATTCAGTACGCGTACTGTTTTTGGTCATCACGTCACGTGTGTTTAAGGGTACGTGTACTTTACTTTTACAGACGTTACTGACCCCTCCGGCCATAGGTGGCCAAAGGGTTCAGAAGCGTCAGTTACTGTAACGTGTGCTTTGTCATTTAGGTAACGTGTACCTTGACTAGTCATTACGTGACGTCTATACAATTACGTGTGCTCTGGTCGTTACGTGACGTCAGCTAAGAGTTAGTCTATTTCCAGGATTTTTTTTTTTTTGTCAATAAAGCAAACCATGCACGTTAATAATATTGTTCAATAAGGGAAGTATAGGGCTTGGCAGGGGCTCAGGGTGTTTAATATATTTCTGTTTGTGACTGATTATTAAGCCGTCCTATAAAATTTTAGAGTAGTAGTAGGCCTACACTCTTTTTAGCAAACTAACAAAAATCAAAGTAAAGTATAAACCGTGCGGAGTTGGTTTATTATTGTCATTACTACTACTACTACTACTACTACTACTACTACTCATTTTTATTTCATTATTATGATTGTTACTATTATCATCATCATTATTATTATTATTATTATTATTATTAATATTTGATTTTTTTTTTTTTTTTTTTGATTTGAATTTATTTTTTTCCACTTCTGTTTTTTTTCCAACAAGTTGAAATACAATATACATAACAATCATAAATGAATATCAATGATGTACAAAGTAAGAAAGATAATACAAAAATGACATAATTACAATGTTTGTAAAGAATATAACACGAAAGTAAAATATAATAATTATACAAACTAGATCATAAGTACAGTACAAAGATTAAATGAGATATTCACAAAGATTGTGGAGGAACTTATAGTAAAACAAAAGTGGTGGAACCTAAATTAAAAGCGAAGCTTGTATTACTTAGGTCCCAAAAGAATACGATTATGCATTTATACTAGCAAATTTATTTTTCACACAAAATATGGGATTAGCCCAGCACTGGTTGACAACGTATACAAAAAATAAGGAAGGTACAGGACAACACACACACACACACACACACACACAATGAAATGCAAAAAGAAGCAGAAGAGAGAGAGAGGGAGAGAGAGAGAGAGAGGGAGAGAGAGAGAGGGGAGAGAAAGAAAGAAGGAGGGAGAAGGGGAGGGAGCAGGCCAATCAATATAAGGAACTTTTATAGTTATTAATCAACATTTTCTTCATTTTTTGTTTAAAACTGAAAAGACTTTGTGGCAGTTTTAAACTATCATCCAATGAATTCCAGAGCTTGGTGCCAGCAAAGGTAAATATTTTTTTGGCAAATAATGTTCGGGTAAGAGGTGTATGGAAGAAATTTGATTGTTTTGTTGGATATTTGTGAATGGCGCTATTTCTAGTAAACAAATTTGTAAATATATTTGATTATTGTATTTATGCATGAATTGTGCAAGATGAAAAAGATATACGTCATGAATTTTCAATATTTTGTTGTCATAGAACATTGGATTGGCATGAGTAAGGAAACTTTTATTAAATATGATACGGAGCGTTTTCTTCTGTAGTAGATAAAGTCTCTCAAGCTGAACTTTCGAAGCGTTGCCCCAAGCTAGAATACCATACGTAAGATGTGGTAGGATTAGTGTAGAATAGAGCATGAGGAGGGTGGAAGGTGGGAATACATGTTTTAATTTATTTATAGTTCCAACATTACGGGAAATTGTTTTACACACTTCGTTTATATGAAATTTCCAAGATAATATTTCGTCAATTATTATACCTAAAAATTTAGTAGAGCTGACTTTCTCAAGAGTGGTATTATCAATTGTCAAATCACCAGGAAGATTATGAAGAGTGTTGCTAAATAACATAAACTTTGTTTTTTGTAGATTAATTGACAATTTGTTAGATTTAATCCATTGAGAAACATTTTCCAATTCGCAGTTTGCAGCTCTGAGAAGTTTATGTGGATCGGGATCTGACAAGAAGATGTTCGAGTCGTCTGCAAATAAAATGAAGGAGAATAAGTGAGAGCAATGCTGAATGTCATTGATATAAAGTAAGAAAAGCAAAGGTCCAAGTAAACTGCCTTGTGGAACTCCACAGTTAATACTTTGCATTGATGACCTTTCGCCATTCAAAATAACAAATTGTTTTCTATCTAAAAGGTAGTCTTGAAACCACTCCAAGGCCTTACCTCTTATCCCATAGTGAGATAATTTTTTTGATAATATTTTATGGTCAATTGTATCAAAGGCCTTGGAGAAGTCTAAGAAAATACCAATTGTATGGAAGAAGAAGCCGGCAACACACCCACCTACTGCCGAAATGATAACTTTTATTACTTTTATTATCGTCATAAAAATTTGTCATAATGAAATTAATGTATAAAGTTTATTCATAAATACCATGTAATGAGCGGAGGAAAGAGAAACAAGTTGATGATTTAGATTAGGAGAACTCCCCCACATGTAATGAGCGGAGGAAAGAGAAACAAGTTGATGATTTAGATTAGGAGAACTCCCCCACATGTACAGCTCATGTGTACTATAATAGTCAAAGCTATATAGTGCATACAAAGTATACAAACTTCTACTACATGGACACTATTCATCACGCTCTTATCCTCCATCTGTTGTGCAATTAAGGGTCATGACCTCTGTGGACTCGTTGTCATGACCACTGGAAGGCCGCCTGTTTACCCATCAAGGATTAACCAGCTGATATCCAGTGCATAAGAGGTACTAATACATTAATGGGGAGATGGCTAGCCTATCCTTGCTATAACCAGGGAATCCTAGTTACATTAATACATTCCCATGCTATAACCAAAGAGTTATCTGCTATAATAATTGAAACGAGACATCCTCGTCCTCCTCCCCCTTCCCCGGCGAAAAAATGTGAAGCCCCCCCTCCCCCCCCCCCCCACCCCTTAATTCCCCCCCCCAAAAAAAAAAAATAGAAGAAGAAGAAGGAGAAGGAGAAGAAGAAGAAGAAGGAGAAGAAGAAGAAGAAGAAGAAGAAAAAAAAAAGTAGTGTAAAATAATGATGAGTAAATGATAAAACAAACGGTTTGTTTTCTTAACAATTAAAGAAAAAAATCTTCATCGGTTGTTATACTCCTTGGCATTATATACTTGAACTTTGAAAAATCATAGAAGATTTGTAATCCATGTGGAGGCAGAGCTAGATTCCACTAAATTTCGTCATAGGGCCTATACCATAGACGTATTATAGATATACTAAGGCCGGGGGGGGGGGGGATCGGCTGTCAATGTCACACAGGCCTAATGAATATTCTAGTCGCAAAGGCGTTAGTGAAAAGACTGTTGATAAATTCAATGTATTCATTAAAACAATTATTTTTTTAAAGACTGAATGTTCATACGTTATACAGTGAGGGGGCGGGGGGGGGGGGGTGTGACTGTTGCTGGGATAGAACAAGAACACACGCAAACAATTGTATGCCTATTATAAATTAAGAGAGATCATCTTCTCAATGAAGCAGTATAAATCAGATAAATTAAAGGACAATTTTATCACAGGATTGGCAATTGACAGGAGGGGCATTTTGTTCCTCAGAAGATTTTCTTTTGTCACAGCAAGGACACTTTTCTTGATTTCGGAACTCTGCAGAGGGCCCATCGAGCCCCTTGCCGAACCCCGGATCCGCCGCCATGGTAATGTACATATTATGTTCAATCAATTGATGTTTAAATCATCATCAGAATCGATCCTCCTTCTCCCCTACCCCTTTTTATATAGAAGAGATCGAGCCTCTGTACCACAAAATCGTGGCCTCGCATGTAGACTGAGTTTCTATAGTACACAATGATCAGTACTTCATCTACTAGTAAGTGCAATATAGGTTCTTGTTTCGCTAAGGGCGGGGAAAAATTGAGTATAGCCCCTGCCCCTTACTTCCGAGGCCTTGACTTGAACCGTGTTTCTAATACAGAACAGTCTTTAGAAACACTACCTTATTAATATGAGAGGGAATGGTGAAGAGACTGAGTAAGAAACAATAACTTAGAGCACTAGAAAATATAAATATTTTCCATTGTTTTACTGTAAAATGATTTATGTCACATTATTTTTCCTTGCGAGTGGGCGAACAGACGGTGTTACCCATTCTATTTGTGGGCCTTGTAGTAGACGGGATTTGTAAATAATAATAGTGACCATTTATACCGCGCCATGTTTGTCAAAAGTCATAAGTAGAAAAACACTGCATCTATATTAATCTGCAAGGGAGCGAAGCCAAGGAACTACAAATCCCCATTCTCTGCCCCCCACCCCCCTCCTTTTCCTCGGCTTCTATGACAGGCCTGGGCACGTGTCGAGCCCAACAGTCTGAGAGCTAATTTGAAAGTCCTTGTATATTATTCACTGAGATAAACTATGATACAATGTATTAACTTATAAAACAAAGAAATCAATAGCTTATGCATTATTGTAAAGTACAGTCATGTAGACCTTCAACAACAACAAAAAAAACTTTCAATCAAACATAGAGGCCAAATTTTTTTTAGTCGCTCGCAAATAGTTACATGAAAGGGGAATTTCACCCTGGTATTTAGCTGATTTAAATAAAAGCAGAAAATATTTTTTTTAGTACTGCAGGGCAAATGGGATGGGCCCTTACAAGATACGTCACGGAGTCGGTTGCCAAGTTGTGTTTGATTGATTACAACTTTAACAAATTAATAACATTCTCATTTCTTATCAGATTTTACTCAAACTTTTATTGGTCTGTTATTTCAATTTTCCCCATTCCTTTAACATTTTTAAAACAATGTAAGAAAGAAAACTGTATAAATGTATCTGAATTTTCACTGGGGGCATTATTAAAAGAGGAAGTGGGCACAGCTCACTGGAAGTGATAAGGGGCATTTATAAGAAGGGGAAAGGGGGGGGGGGGTACTTATGAACAAAACCGTCACTTATCAGACAAAAATAGGCTCACCTGAATCTACTTGAAAATGTGGGGGTATTGTGCCCCCAGCCCCCTTGGGAGGGGGGGGGATGGAGAGGAGGGAGGCTGTCGTTGTGATACCAAGAGCTAATTGTGCTAGGGGGTAACTTTCCGGCGGGGGTAATTGTCATTGTCTTAGATTCATCTCTCACCTCCCACGAAATTTTTGAAATTAGAAATAATAATAATGATGATGATGATAATGATAATAATAATAATAATAATAATAATAATAATTATAATAATAATAATATAATAATAATAATAACAACAATAATAATAATAATAATAATATAATAATAATAATAATAACAATAATAATAATAATAATAATAATAATAATAATAATAATATAATAATAATAATAACAATAATAATAATAATAATAATAATAATAATAATAATAATAATAATTATAATAATAGAATAATAATAATAATAATAACAATAATAATAATAATAAAATCATGTTACAATTATATAGCGTATATTCCGTGAATACTTCATTGCGCTTTACAATGTAATTTATTATTATTACCCAAGAGAGGTAAACGATGCACGAATTTTACTAATTTGGAAAGAAAACTGATAGTAGGAAACTGCATATACACCTAGGTGTGGATGTGGAAGGGGGTTCTCCTCCAACCCTGAAAAATTATAGTTTTGAAATCCCTGATGTGTGTCATCATACGAGAGGGTCTTTAAAAAGAAAATCAGAGGATAAGACAATGCAATGTACATCCGGAATGGATGTGGGAGGAAGGGGTTATAGAAAGATGTAGAGCGGGGGGGGGGGGGGGGGGGGGGGGGGGGGAGGGGGGACCCGGAGGCGGCCCTTGGGGGCTTCGGTTTCAATGAAGTGGAGCACAGGAGTGGCGAGTTGTGTTGCAGGAGTGTATTCCATAACATGGCCCGCGGAACCGGGGGGGGGGGGGGGGGGGCTGGGGGCTGCTGCCCCCCACACTTGTTTGAGTAGACACGTTTCATAAATTCCCCGAAAAAGGTGCGAGATTGTCATTATTCAAGTGAAATCAAATCAGCCCCCCCCCCTCACTTTCAAAAATGCTTTGCGGCCCCTGCATAACTATAGCTTATTCAAACTTTTAAAAGACTAACTGGATGATTATTCACTATAATGACATAATTTCCTCACTTTACGGAAAGTTCCTATTATTTCTAGAATTTTCAAGGGGGCAACTTGCCCCTCCCATTTACCCCTTTAAATAAGATATCGAAGTCCCTTCGCACTGTAGGGAGCTTTTGTATTTTCAATCTTCTAAATTTGCAAAGAGAGATTTAAGGAAAATGAGAAGTCACTGCACGCTCTGGTGACGCTCCTGCGCCCTTCGTAATTTATTTTATATATTTCAAATTAGGCTGGTTGGTGAGGAAAACCCTTTCGACATTTCATAGAGTGGCCCTTTCATCCATGATTTTCTGACAAAGAGTGCGCAGGTTCGGCAAAGAACTAATGTTCCTCTGTGCATGTAGCCCCCTCTATCCCATAACGGCATCAAAAACAAGTACCTTCGGACGGGATCCCGTGTCTTCTGGTAAAGGTTATGCCCCCCCCCCCCCCCGGCATGTTCATGTTGTAAAGGACATGGGAGCGACCTTATCAGGTACATTCATTACCACGCGTGAGTTGCCACTGACTTGAATTTGAAGCATCGCAAATGGCCGAGCACATTGATGTTCGCCCCCCCCCCCCCACCGCCGTTCCACTCCATTTAAGAAAAAAGAGAAAAGGGGAGGAAAAGGGAAAAAAAACTAGGAAAGACCAATTTTGGGGCGATTTTCACCTCCTATTCCAGCAGCGAGGTAGACTGTTAATTTTATTCCATGTTTAGTATATTTTCATGACAAAATTAAATTTTTATTATGAATAAAGATTCAAGTTTGGCTTGGTCCCTTTGCTCACTCGCAGAAAAATGTTTCGTTAGGATCTTGAAAGTTTTTAAAAACTTCCTATAACTATCCAAGGTAAAGTGCCTCAAATTCATTTCCACAAAGTGTTTGAGGTTAATATCAGTTTTGTTTTGTTTTTTAATCAGGGAGGGGCGGGGGCAATTTTATAGTTTGTCCCGGGCACCATAATTCCCTAGATAAGCACTGTTTATGACATTCCTATACCACAAGTTAAGTGCCTATCAAACGCCATAGAATGCCCACCCCCACCGCCCCCCCCCCCCAAAAAGAAATAGGACGGGGGAATTGACTGGATCAGTAAGAAAAGTGCAGTATTAGAGGAAGTCAGGTTGTACATACCGGTAATGCTAGAATCCGTGTATAATGAATGGTCACTGGATGCCTATATGGAGTATGCTGCCCCGCGAAAGGCCCCTCCCCCCCCCCCCATTTTCGGACTATTACGATATGCTGCTCCACTATTACGTTTCTGGTTGATCTAGCTACTTTTTTGTGCAATTCATATTCATGGGCGTTGGGCAGACATTCCCCCGTAACTTGGTCTCACTCCGTCATTTTCTTTCCACCTACGACTTGAAATGTCTTGCTGAGTATAACTGAATTCACCGGTTCAGCTCACTCGGAGGTGGGCGGGGTAGGATGGAGCCCGGGGGCGAATCGTAGGGCACAACCCAAGACTTGATGCCAGCCAGTGGCTCTTTTTAATATGTGGGGTCATAGTATCAAGGCCAGGGGCGGCTGAGCGCCTTTCAAAGTGGGGTGGGGGGGGGCAGCAAAAAAGGGCACTTATTTGGGGAAAGGAGGCACCTACAAAGGGTGAACATAGAGAGAGAGAGAGAATTGTGCCCCTTTTGCCTCCAGCTCCGCTGCCTTGCATTGTAGTTGTAGTAATATGGGTACTTGAAAGCCGCACCGATTCTTTGTAGCTAGATATGGCTCTTGGCTCTTTTTGTCCAAAAAAAAAAAGAGTTGGAAATATAGGTAAAAGGGGGCATTTATAAGAAGAGGAAAGGGCTCTTATCAGAGATGGAAAGGAGCACTTATAATAGGTGAAAAGGAGCACTTATCAGAAGGAGAAAAGGATAGTTATCAGAGAGATAAGGTGGCAGTTATCAGATTTGAAAAGGGGCACTTTTCAGAAGGCGAAAAAGGGGCGCTTGTCAGAAGGGGAAAGGCACTTATTAGAAAGGAAAAGGGGCACATCTAGTAGTAAAATGGGCACTTATCGGAGGGAAATGGGGCATTTTTCAGAAATAAAAAGGGCACTTTGGGGGTACTTGAAAAACTGGGGGCACTGTACCCCCTGCCTCCCCCGCGGGCGCGCCGCCCCTGATCAAGGCTTTTCTTGATATAAATTTATTACTGCTCTTGCTAATACAGCTAATACTTGCTTTTTTTCTCTCTTCTTTTTTGTGCAGGGGCAGTATAATATAATATTCATAAGAACCCACTTCATATGACATACACCATACGAACATCATACATTATGTAAATTTCTTTTGAATACTTTCTATCCCATCCTGATACCTCTCCAGCTGACGTATCTCAGTGAATGGGGATTAGGTCATTTATTCGGGGGCGTCTGACGGACATCCCCCACCATTTCAAATTTAATGTCTTACAGTGGGCACGATAGAGGGAGTTCTGCAGCATATTTTCATCCTATTTCATTTCGTTATTTGTCCTACCCCTTTCTATTTATTGTCTTGCAATTATGAACATTTACGACTGGAATTCACCAGGCAGCCCTTCCCTGCCGATCATTATTATCATTCTTATCTAGAGGGGGGGGGGGGGGATGGGGTCTTATCACTGTTGTAGCCCAACAATATCATCCAGATGTCACTTGTAATACGTGGAATCATGCTTGATATTTATCCCCTGACTTTTTTAAATATTGAGGTATTGAGATATTATTCTGCTTGAGTGCATTGGGTATGATACCTTTCCAACCTAGGCCTACCTCCCTCAATGAGGGAGGGGGTGGGGGCGTCTGGCGGGCATCCGCGCATCTGCCGCAATTTGAAATGTCTGACAGTGCATGGCCATTCATGATAGCAGGAGTTTTGCTGAACTTTTTCCTCTAGGTTTCATCCAGTTATTCTCCCCCCCCCGCTAATCCAGGTCAATTTTGATTGTCCATCGAAAGGGTCCTTCTGATTACCCCCACCCCACTGTTCGAGTCACACGTCCGTTTCCTTCCATGAACAAAGCAAGAGAAATCAGAAGAAGACGGCAAGGGAATAAATGAACAAGGAAAACAATAGACGAAGAGAATATTTTAATAGGACGATACAAAAAGTGGCAGAGGGGAAAATACAGGGCTGCACCGACGTACCAATGCACATACAAAATGTGATAATTATTTTTTCTTGTGATTACGTGTTATTTATTCCCTTATGGAAACCAAGTAAAACAATGAACATATATAAAACCAGAAACAGACATGCTTTCAGAAATATAGTCCTGCAATAAACCTTTCTAAGGGCGCACTAATTTCAAGTTTGTTAACACTGTAAATGATGTTTCTATAAGTGGAAAATATAATGCATGATTTTTTTTAAATGGAGGGGGGATTCAGAGTTTTATTGGAATTCCACGGTATTAAGCATAATGAAACGAATCTCTAGTGTGTAAACATGGAGGGCTGCAGCCCCCTAGTGGGGGCAGGAGGTTGAGCATGAGTAAGAGCATAATATGTTATTATTAATATAAGCAAAGGGGAGTGTGTGTGAGCGTGTATGTGTGTGGAGGGGAAGCCTGCACTCCCTAGCCAGATCACCCCCCCCCCCCCGGTTCAGCGACCCCTGAACTTGATCATGATAGAGCCATCCATTTTCATAACAAAGAGGGGAATCCTGATAATCGGGATTTGATTTCCCAAACTCTCATAGTCATATCCCGGCACATCCCCTATGTAGAGAATAGAAGCGGTCTCATTAAAAAAAAAAAAAAAAAAAAAAAAAAAAAAAAAAAAAAAAACGCCTGGAATTAGACCATTTCAAAGAAGACGTGACGTATTGAACAAAGCACACGTAATTGAACAGACGTGACGTGACGTAAGGTCACGACAGAGTACACGAAATTGGGTACACGTCACGTAACGAGTAGACGTGACGTACCGTTTGGTTTTACGTGACGTCTACTGGGTACGCGTACTAGTAGACGTAGGTAGACCCCGATGGCTTGCCATAGTCCCCCGGCGCGCCCCGTTCCCTTGCTCTCGCGTACGTATGTCCATTCACTTGCGTGCGCAATTGCATATGCATGCACTATAGTATCCCCACACTAAGTGCTGTAGTGCCTTAGACCATGTTGTTTTTTTTTCTCAGCTGGGTATGGATCTACCGTTCCAAAGACCCTGTGTTTTTCGCTTCTATGCCGTTCCTTAGACCACCGTTTCGAGGGCGGCTGCGGTACACCCCCGTCTGAAAAAAAATCTGAGTGCCCCCCCCCCCCCCCCCGGCAGGCAACCCACACTGATAGTAGCTCTGAGACTCGTTCACCAAAATGTGTGTTATTAAAATGTTAATCATTCTTTTTCGAAATTTTAAACGATTAAAAAAAAAAAGAAGACCTTTAGATGGATATACATGCAACAACAATGGTGTTGGTATTTTTAAAGCCATCATTTATGCAAGCGCCAACAAGTTTTTCAATAACAAAGCATTTTGACCTTACTCAAATTATAATAAGATTACCAATGACAGAGTCGGTGATTTGCATAAGTCTTTTGCATTAATCATTTGCATAAATGCCGCAGAGTGAAAAGATGTTTAATAGTTCAGGAATTTGTAGCATGTTTACATGTGATGAAAAAATAGTTCCTTAAGATTTCACAGTTATGGTAGTTTTATTAATACAGTTTGCATTGTCAAAGAAAGATTTTGATAAAATGCAGAGTGCAGATTTAGAATATTCAGATGAAAAGCAAAAAATATTTTAGTTTATCTAGAGGTGCGGATGGACGAGTCACTAATACGCCAGATATGCGTGTTAGCTTGTGTGTATTTACTGTGCCTTGCTCGAGGAATTGATTGACGTCTTACAAAACAGACGTGACTTCCTTGGCCCTCCTGGTATAGGCTTGTCAAAGAATGTATCAGGTAGAGGCTGGATTGAACTTGACGCAGCCGAGCTAGGGTCACTCATGAGTCTTTTGATGGTGGCCTGGAACAGTCCAGTAGAGACGTTCTGGGGTAGTGGCTACCGATGTGTGACAAAGGCAGCTAGTTGCTGGTGTTGACAGAGACCTCGGGGATTTTTTGTTTCTACTTTGATCATCAAGACCAAACAAACTTGGGCAAACCACCCACCTGCAGACAACATTCTGCGACTATTTTTTTCTGCGTATTACGAACACGATAAAAACTACTTTCGAAAAATAAACTTAAGGGTAATTTCAAAGGCCTATTGTACTGCCCATAGAAATCAGGTTCGGATTACGTAATACGCCGTTGTAATGTTCGCACATTTCTAAAGGTGATAGACAGGGCTACTGAAATTGCCTTCAGTTGATTTTTCGAAAGTAGTTTTTACCGTGTTTACGACACAAAATTTTATTATCATTACTATTATTATTATTATCATCAGTATCATTGGGGAGGTATACATTTAAGCTACTCTTGTACGTTCTCCCCAACTCCTCGATTCCATAAGTGGGATGTGGCTCAATGAATGCCTTAAAGTGACAATAAACAAAGCCAGAGCCCTACATACACATGTGTATGTAGGGCTCTGAACTAAGCTCCTAAATAGCGCCATCTTTTAACAGGATATGACAAGTGTCCGTATGCCTCTCACTTTCCCATCATGCCCCATTCTAGTTTGTAGAAGCTAAGAATACCTGCAGGCAATTTTTCCGCATTTGCTAAGTCAGAAATGATAGTTTCAAATATGAAATGTGCCTATGAACTAAACAACTTTTTTTTTTTTTAAATCCCAAATAAAATGCAATTAATTTTCAAATTATAATCTTAATTTAACAATCACTGTAAGATGGCGCTGTCCAAGTTCTACCAGGTTAATGCCACGATGTATATTTTGGTGCGAAGTGAATAGAATTCCAACTATTTTAGTATAGATCAACTAATGGATCAAATATATTTGTGTCAACTTTTAATTTTCATTTCAATCTTTAAATTTGATAGTGACCACAACATTGCTTTAATTTGAATATAGATTATTTAGGTAAACTCAAGTTGTGGTATCTAAACCATAGCAGCAAAATATATATTTATTACAGAGACATTTATTTTCCTTAAACATGTTAAATTAATGTCATAAAATTGATTCTTATAGATATTTTTTTCATGTATACCTGAACGCATTCAGTATGGGAAGAGCACATATATAATTGAAAATTTCAGTTCCAAAACACTCTACGTCCCTTTCTTTGAATATCTTCTTTTGCAATATCGATTTCTGGAATGAATTTGGTCCTTTTTTTACTACTCTTTAAATCTTATGACAAAATCACTCAGGTTTCTAATATTCTGAAAAAAAATAGATATATAACTTTTAAAAAATATTGATGGAGCGTTTTATGGGACTATAATCTTGACCCACCATACCTACAGTGCACACAGTTCATCAAGCAACCTTCTCTTGTGTGGCAAATTGAAGGTAATATTGTACGAACATTAAAGCTTGTCGTGCTGCTCTGCGATTGGTCAGTTCCTGGGAAAGGTCATTGTTATATGGATGTAGCGTCTTTATTTAATAGGGAACTTCAATGAAAAAGGATGTAGCATACTTCCTTGAGTGTTAGCGTATGTACCTACATGATATCAGTATCAATGCCCCCCCCCCCCCCCCGGAACAATACCTACCTAACCCTAACCCTAACCCTTACGCTTACCACAGGGTCTAAACCTCACCCGAAACCTTCCCTGACCCAAGGTGGGATATTTTTGCAGTTAAGCCATTAGATTAAATATTAATACAAAACTGAAAACTGAACTCTTGATATATCTTATATGTTTTAGATATACATGTACCATGCAAAATTTTCTAATGAGTGGCTTTGGTGAATACATTCAGTGTTTATTAATGTTACAAAAGGATTATATTTCTATTTGAATAATAAATAATAATAATACAAAATATTTGCATTGTTTTTAATCATAGATACGATTTTTCGAAAGGAACATCCTTTAATTTTTTTTGGATTAATTATAAACCTACTCTAATTGCACTAAACATGTTATTTTTTTTTTTTTTGTAATCGATAAGTTTACATACAACTTGGTCGATACAATTCATGCGGCAAATAAATGTTAAAAATAGATATCAATAAATCAAGGTTCACTTAATATTACTCTTTGGCAACCCAATAGTTTCTTTCTATTTCTTCTCCTTTTATTCCTTTCCCTTTGTCTTCTTCTTCTTCTTCATGTTCTTCTTCCCCTCTTTGTCTCTGTGTTTAAAACGTTATAGCTCCTTCCCTGTTCCATTATTAAAAAAAAAAAAAAATGGGAGAAAAAGTGCGTTGAAATAATTGATCTTAAATGACGAATGTCCTTAATAAAACGAAAAGTTTATGAGTATATTACTCAATAGTTTAACATTAGTTCCTTGATAATTTACACGTCATTTCAAAGCTCATTTTCTATTTTTTTCATATGACCCACCGGAAATGATCAACAAACATGACAGGACCGATTTCAGACAGTATGAAGTGGTACTGTCAGAAGCCCAATTGTCAGAAATAAGTGGATGGGTACTACAGGTGAATCATTATTCTTTGAAATAACAGGAGATGATTCGGAATTATTTTCTTCAAAATATACATATGGTGTAAAGCTCATACTATCTACTTTCATCTAATACCGTAATCAACAATGAATGATCATGTATTAGGTCACCAGTGCCACTGTGTCCTAATTTCTTATTGTGAAGTGTGTCTGACTCCTTCACTTGCCTTAATATCGACATGGTCAGTACATATTGTGCCTGTTCACATATGCACGATACTTCCCTCATGTGTTTTCCAATGATCTGCATTCTGCCTGAAAAAAAGATGAGATTATATATGCCTATTCAACTAAATAGCAATCCACGTATTTTGGACAATTGGGTTTCTGACAGTGCCACTTCAGAAACCAGTAATGCTTAATTGAATCATTATCATGTCTTAAGTATCACATGAGAAAGGAGAAAACGGGGTTTTCCTTTGATGTGTACACTATCTGAGAAATATTTTTGACTTTTGGAGTAATTTACCCATAAACTTCGATTTCTCTTTCCCCAGGGACACCCTGCAGATTTTACTTCAACTAAACACTTTCGTCGTCCTGTGATTATGATTGTAGTATTCGAGGGTTCTATCAATCAGTAGTTTGATAGAATTTTATTTCTGACAAAACGAAACCATGCACGCAATAATTCACTGCATTATGCGACTGACAACTGCAGATAATTGAAAAATGATCACTCTCTTTTCGAATGCAAAATACTTATTATTCATAATACATTTTACCTTGTAAAATTATATTAAGAGATTATCTCAAAATTGACGTTGACCCATTAATTCCGTTATAATGAGAAAAAAATACCCAATACATCCAAAACGTTTCATCCACTCCCTATCGGTCAGTGGCTCATGGCGCTGTCACATATTGACGATTTAGCCAGCGTATGCCGGCGTATGCCGGCGTATCAAAATTTATCTTATGGTGGTGTCACACCTTGGCGTTTTAGCCAGCGTATGCCCGACGTATGAGGAATTTGGCGAATACGCTGGCGTACGTCGAATACGTTACGGGTAAGTTTTGCATACGTTAAGAGCACGCTAAAACACGCTGGTATACGTCGTCATACGGCGAGGTCGTCGAAAAATTTTGTGCAAGCACAAAATTTTTCGACGTATGCCAGCGTATGGCTCATACGTCCCGCATACGCGGGCCATAAGTTGTAGGTAAGTTACGCGATCGTTGACACACGTTGACACACGTTACTCGTAAGTTACTCATAAGTCGAAATACGTCGAGATATAGTCTAGCGTACCCCAAAACTTACTTCTAACCTATGAGTAACGTGCTTTGAACGTATGTGTAACTTAACTCCAACGTATATTGACGTATGAAGACGTATTTGACGTGCTCCGGACGATCACAAAACTTACTGAACGTGTTTCTAACTTACAGCTACCGTATAATGGCGTATTGACAACGTTTAGAGGAATTGGTATATAAAAATGGGGTTCACAAGAGGAACCCATCAGAACTCATGAAGACACGTCCACGCCCCCGCCCATGGCCAGGGGACTTCTTGGCAGCGTTCTTCGAAGTGTTCTTCGGCATGGCGGTGGTGTTGATACGGTGATGTATAGTGCGGTTATGATTTGAATAGTCGAGCGGCAGCCTTTTTATAGGCTACGACACGTGGTCGTCAGCGATACGCTGCCGCGCGCTATGCGTAAGTTAGGCTATCGTTGGGCATAAGTTGTGTACGCCGGCAATACGCTAAGCATTCGTTGGAATACGTTACTTATAAGTTAACGAAGCGTTCTATATACGTTATGTATACGTCCAACTCGTTATGAATACGCTAAGTATACGCCCAGAGTTGAAAAAAAAAATCAAAGTTCAGCGTATGCCGACGTTTTAGATAAATTTTGATACGTCGGGCATACGCTAGCTAAAACGCCAAGGTGTGACACCACCATTAAACGCTTGCATACAGTGAATTTACTATCGATGTTTTTTTTTTTTTTCAATTTTCGGCGTATACATAACGTATTAGTAACTTATACAATGCGTCCCAGAAAAAACGAAACCCTAAAACAAAGGGCTAGTGTGACCACACTATGTGCTCTATGACAATAATTATCTATTTTCTATAAACTAGAAATAATATGCTTTAAAATGATATCTTGTTGGCATCAATCTGTACATGCTTTACAGAGCAGCGGCATTTTGAAAATGACATGTAAAAACTCAGTTGTGCCTGATTTTGCTAAAACCGTGAAAACGTTAGGATCACAGGCGATCATGAAATGTAACATGACTTTTAAAACCCTATTAGAAGACTGTTTTCATCTGTTTCTTTCAATAATTAGGGTAAGGATAACACCCTCATCATGAAATAAAGGATGGTCAATGTTTTGTCGATGTTAGGGGTAAAGAAAGGGCATGTTTTGTACTGAAATGGTAACTGCAATCGAAGCAATTTTTTTTGTTGCATTTTCTGAACTGAAGTTTCTTTTAAGAACAAAGCGGACAGAAAGGTGATATTTTTCCTAAAAGTAAAGTAAGTGGCACTTTCCATTGCCAGATGGAAATACAAGGCAGACAGGGTACATAAGGCAGAAAAAATATCAAGATTATGGCAATTTCCCATGTCACGATGGGCACCTCTTCCATCACAAGAAGGGCACTCTTTCATCTTTTGAGGGATATTTATTGACTTTGGAAATTTTAGGGGCCAATGCCCCTGCCAACACAGTGACTGGAAATTAGTATTGACCCGTGTTGTATGAATTTCCGATTGAATTCAGGCCATTACACAAGGGAATTTCACGTACCAAATCTCTTAAATCTAGTATATCTATTTAGTCATTTTGGCATGTGATACTAACGTTTTCACGGTTTTACCCAAATCCGGCACAATTGAGTTTTTACATGTCATTTTCAAAATGCTGCTGCTCGGTAAAGCATGTACTGATGGATGCCATCAAGGTATCATTTAGAAGCATAATAATTCTAGTTCATGGAAAATAAAAATTATTTTCATAGAGCACATAATGTGGTCACCCTTTGTTTTAGGGTTTCATTTTTTTGTGGGACGCACTCTATAGAACATTTCGATAACTTATCATGCTTATACCAACGAATGTTGCCGGCGTCCACAACCTACGCCCAACGATAGTCGAGCACATGCATAGCGCGCGGCACGTGTCGTTGGCGATTGGCGACCGTTGGCGATTTAGTCAGCGTATGAAAAATTTGGCGAATACGCTGGCGTACGTCGAATAAGTTATGGGTAAGTTTTGTACAAGTTAAGAGCACGCTGAAGCACGCTGGTATACGTCATAGTACGGCGACGTATGCCAGCGCATGGCTCATACGTCCCGCATAAGTTGTAGTTAAGTTATGCGATCGTTGACGCACGTTCACACACTTTACTTCTAAGTTACTCATAAGTCGAAATACGTCGAGGTAATGTCTAGCGTACCCAAAACTTATTTCTAACCAATGAGTAACGTGCTTTGAACCTATGTTTAAAGGGCAATCCAACCTTGATAATAAGATGATTTGTGTGAAAGCAGAAAAATAAGAAAAACAGGATGGCAAAAGTTTGAAAGAAATCGGACAAGGATTAAGAGAGCTATGGATGTTTGAAAAATGAGATCACTACATCTATGCGAATCTCAAATTGGCAATTTGGTGAGTCAATTGTGACATTTTTGTGGACAACTCTCCCATTTGTCGTACACAAAAATATCATTAATTTGCGGTTTTCTTCGAGACGCTTTTACGTTCGGGGCAGTACTCAAAATATATTGGAGATAGCATATTGTTATAGGTCCTCATGAACGAAAAGATTCTACCGAGTAATGCATTTTTGAAAAAAAGTGACATTTTAGTCATTTTGTGTGTTAGAGCGAATGGGGGAGTTGTCCACAGCTACATCACAGTGACATTACCTATTCGACCAATTTGAAATTCCCATATGCATAGTGATTACAACTTTCAAAAATTCATAACTTTCTTATTGCTTGTCCGATTTCGTTCAAATTTTCACCAATCTGCTTCTCTGATTTTTCCTCTTTCTTTCAAAGCAACTTGCTATAAAGGTTGGATTTCCCTTATATCGAACTTATCTCCAACGCACATTGACGTATGTTGACGTATGTATACGTATTTGACGTGTTCCGGACGACCACAGAACGTGTTTCTAACTTACAGCTACCGTATAATGGCGTATTGGCAGCGTTCTTCGAAGTTTTCTTCGACATGACGGTGATATTGATACTGCGATGTCTAGTGCTGTTATGATTTGAATCGTTGCTGTTGTTGTTGATTCGTGGTAAATGGCATTCAGTCAATTTTGACTATTATCACCAAAAATTTTTATTTCGTTATTTTTTTTCACAGATATATTTTAATCACATCAATTTAATTCTCTCTAATTGTCCAAAGGCAGCCACTTTATAGGATACGACACGTGATCGTCGGCGATTCATTGCCGCGCGCTATGCATAGGTTAGACTATCGTCGGCAAGTTGTGAACGTCGGCAATAAGCCTACTCTAAGCATTCGTTGGTACAAGTTATCTATAAGTTATCGAAACGTTCTGTATCAGTTACTAATACGTTATGTATACGCCCAACTCGTTATGAATACGCTGCTTTCTAAATGTAGAAGAGTGAAAAAGCACTCAAAAGAGAGTGAAATTCCACTCTCACAAGGAGTTAAATGAGGAACAACCCTTTTTCGAGTGAAAAAGAGGGGTCATTATTTCACTCAGGAAAGAGTGAATTTCACTCAGGAAAGAGTGAAACACTAATCCTTTATTAAAGCGTGAAAATTTTACCCCTCATATGGACAAAGTGCAGATAATTCACTCCTTTCTTAGTGAAATCATCAAACTCCGTCTTAAGAGTATTGTGACGGGCACGGTTAGCCACGCCGGCTGACACGGTTATCTTGTCAGGATGCCCCCGTGCCTGGCCAAGCTCCCCGTCCGTCTGGTCAAAATGTAAGACCGCTGCTGATGGCTGGAGTTAACAGCACTCGACGATCACCAAACGTCAGTTACTGCACACCACCAGGCCTACCAGCAATCACTCATCCGTCGATGGCAATCGATCAGCATGAATAGACCATAGGCTGCAGAGTAAATGTCAGACATGTCAGATGAAACCTCGGTGAGATCCATCGGGTCATGATACAGTGTGATGGCCAATCTGAAGCACACAATTCGATCACTTAGGGATGTACTAGACTATCTATCCATATAAAAATTCATAGACGTAACAGTAAACTAACACTTTCATTAAAACAACTAATCCCTACTGAATTTATGTAACCACTGATTCTCAGCAAGACAACTTTATCAAGAAATAATCTATCAAAATGAGTCCTTACAAAACCCCTATATCATTTAAGTATGCGAATTATGCTAATTTTTCTGCCTGAAGTCCAACCAGTACCGATACGTTGTAATTTCTATTGGTTTGTATGTTGTAACCGTTGTGCTGTCTCTTATAGAATATTTAGCTCGGTTCGTTAGAGTATTAACTATTCTTTTTCAAGAGTGGTGCCTGTAGTTTTGTTCCCAACAAAGAAATGACACTGTTATGACAATGAATTTTAAGCGGCTTGTCATTGGTTGCCTTGCGCCACTCGTTGAAACACAGGCGGAACCACTAAGTTTGGAGTGAAAGTTCCTTCACTCTTAATGTTGAGTGGCAAATTCACTCCTTTACTTTCAGAGAGTATGTATACATCCGGAACACGTAAAATACGTCTACATACGTCAATATGCGTTGGAGATAAGTTAGATAGCTGTCACACCTTGGCGTTTAAGCCAGCGTATGCCGACGTATGAAAAATTTGGCGAATACGCTGGAGTACGTCGAATAAGTTAGGGGTAAGTTTTGTATAAGTTAAGAGCACGCTGGTATACTTCGTAGTTCGGTGAGGCCGTCACAAAATTATGTCCAAGCACAAAAATGTTCGTATGCCCCTCGTATGCCAGCGTCCCCTATACATGCTATACGCGTCCCCAATACGCGGGTCATAAGTTGTAGGTAAGTTATGCGATCTTTGACACGCGTTCAAACACGTTACTTGTGAGTTACTCATAAGTCGAAATACGTCGATAATATATGTCTACTCTCCCCCAAACTTATGAGTAACGTACTTTGAACCTATCGCTATGAGTAACTTATATCGATCGTATATCAAACGCATATTGACCTATGTACGTATTTGACGTGTTCCGAAGTTGATTTTTTTCCTTTCAATTTTTGGCGTATACAGAGCGTATTCATAACGAGTCTGGCGTATACATAACGTTAAGTAACTTATATAGAACGTCTCGATAACTTATAGATAACTTATACCAACGAATGCTTAGCGTGTTGCGGACGTTCACAACTTACGCCCAAAGACAGTATAACTTATGCATAGCGCGAGGCAGCGTATCGCCGACGATCACGTGTCGTAGCCTATAAAAAGAATGCCGCTCGACGATTTGAAAGCATTACATTGTATTATTTTATATGATTAAAGTATGTCTGTGAAAGAAAAATAACGAAGAAATATTGTTGGTGATAATAGTCAAAATTGACTAATCAACAACAACAACAACGATTCAAATCATAACCGCACTAGAATCGCAGTATCAACATCACCGTCATGCCGAAGAAAACTTCGAAGTACGATCGCATAACTTATCTACAACTTATGGCCCGCGTATGCGGGACGTATGAGCCGTACGCTGGCATACGTCGAAAATTTTGTGCATGCACAAAATTTTTCGACGACCTCGCCGTACTACGACGTATACCAGCGTGCTTCAGCGTGCTCTAACTTATACAAAACTTAGCCATAACTTATTCGCCGAACGACAGAGTATTCGCCTATTATTTTTCCATACGTCGGCATACGCTGGCTAATTGATTTTAAGAAAGCTTTCGACACCATTAATCATGATATACTTGTAGGTAAACTCTCCAATTACGGCATTCGAGGGTTACCACTAGAATTGTTAAAAAACTATCTTAGTAACAGATTTCAGTTTGTTCAATGTGGTCAAACATTATCCAAAAAGAAGGAGATAAAATGTGGTGTTCCACAAGGATCAGTTCTAGGGCCAACTTTATTTTTGATCTACATAAATGATTTGCCTTCAGTAACTGAGTATTTCAATTTTCGGTTGTTTGCCGACGATTCGAACCTTTTCCATACTTTTCCAGCTGACCAGGTCGAAATTGATGCAGATGAAGTGAATAACAACATACAGAAGATACGAAACTGGTGCATAGCCAATAAACTTACAATAAACTCGATGAAAACTAATTTCATGCTAATAAGTAGCAAGAGGAAAAAAATAGGTATGAATGGTAAACTGAAAATAGCTGGTGAGGAAATCAAAGAAGTTGATGTTGCCACTTTCGTTGGAATCAACATTGATAAACATCTGTCTTGGAATAAGCATATTCGTTTTGTAAATCAGTGCATAAGAAAGAAAGTTGGAGTGTTATTTAGGTTGAGACATTTTGTACCCAGGCGCACTTTAATACTGCTATATAAAGCCTTTATACAACCACACATTACTTACGGAATAGAAGTGTGGGGAAGCACTTATAAGACTAGCCTAAGAAGCATATTGTATTCACAGAAAATGGCGGTCCGCGCCATAACATTCAGTGAATGGAGAACTCATACGACTCCTTTGTTCCAAAGTTTGCGAATCCTTAATGTATATGATTTGCATGATTTGTCAATTTCTACTTTCATGTTTGATTTGTATAATAACAACTTGCCTCATACTTTAGTAAATTACTGTGACATTATACAGCATAGGTACTCCACAAGACAAAAGGAAAGTGGACAATTGCGTCTACCAAAATTCAGAACGACGCAAGGTCAATTTTCATTGTCTTTCATTGGTAGTGAATTTTGGAATAGATTACCTTTTAAAATCAGATTAACCAGATCTAGAAGCAGGTTTCGGAATTCTGTTACGACACACTTGCTGAGTAAATCATGAATGAAAACATTCATGCAAATAGTCTGTATATGTACAAGAAATGTATTTAACATCATTACTTTCTACTTTTTGTACTTCATTGTTAACTATTATTATTTTTAATTTTGGTAATAACTGAACTTTACCAAAATACTTGTTTGTTTTTTTCTGTTGTGGGTCAGGCTCGACTAGCACATGTGCTATTATCTGGCCCCCTTTACCAACCAATGCTTTTCTTACTTTATATGTAAACATCATTGTATAAAAAAATGTATTGTACTTAAATGTTGTTGGTGGTAATAAATCAAATCAATAAATCAAATCTATCATAATCGCCAACAGCCGCCAATCGCGAACGCTATGCTATCGTTGGGCGTAAGTTGTGAACGCCGGCAACACGCTACGCTTTCGTTTGTATAAGTTATCGAAACGTTCTATATAAATTACTAATACGTTATGTATACGCTCAAAATTGAAAATAGTTCAGCGTATGCCAGCGTTTTAGAGAAATTTTGATATATCGGGCATACGCTCTTTCGTAAATATGTGACTGCTCCACAAATTACACATAGGTTTAAAGCACATTCCTCATAAGTTTTGGGTATGCTAGACAATAGGGAGTTTTCGAATGTGTCGACGTGAACGCCGTCCTAGATCCTCCCAGCGACAATGGACTGCTTTGTGCTAACTGCATACAAAGGAGTTGAAGCATGAAGCTAACAATGGGTGAAGCGAGGTTCACGTTTTAGAGAAGACGGCAATTCCATGTTTGACGCGTTCTCGAGTGGACTAGTGGACTAGGGAGAAGCCAGTGGACGGGTGAGCCGTTCTTGCACAAAGCGCGGTATGCAGTTCACACAAAGCAGTCTATTGTAGCTGGGAGGATCTAGGACGGCGTTCACGTCGACACATTCGAAAACTCACTAATATCTCGACGTATTTGGAATCATGAGTAACTTAAAGTAACGTGTGTGAAAGTGTGTCAACGATCGCATAACTCACCTATGGCCCGCGTATGGGGGATGTATGAACCATACACTGGCATACGTCGAAAATTTTTGTGCATGCACAAATTTTTTCGACAACCTCGCCGTACTACGACGTATACGAGCATGCTTCAGCGTGCTCTTAACTTATACAAAACTTACCCGTTACTTATTCGACGTACACCAGCGTATTCGCCAAATTTTTCATACGTCGGCATACCTGGCAATAGACCATTTTCTTAATGCATTCAAATTTAATGCTTACCTCTTTGTCAAACTCCTATTAACGAACTATTACATCACCTGTTACAAGTCATTGTATTTCAATAGTCAGAATGCAGATTGCATACATTAAGTGTTGCTAGGTTGGGCAACCCAAAATTTTTGTCCAACCTACCAACGCCTAATATATGCAATTCACATTCTGACTATTGAAGAGGAATAGGTTTTTATAGGTGAATGTAATAGTTTGTCACAACGTGTATAAATTTGAATATGGCATATCGCCAAGGTGTGACAGCTACTTTAGAGTGAGTAAATATATTAAGGGGACTGGTAAGATTGAGGGCCTCCATTTCTACTCAGTCGGAAAATTAAATGAGAATTGATTGAGGGAAGGTGCGGGAAGGGGTCCTATCGTCTTTTTTTTCAGGGAGGGGGGTCCCTTTTCCCCTTTTGCCTTTCTTCTCTCAATATTCAAGATTCAAGATTTAAGATTCATTTATTTTTCGATACCAATTCATAAATCATATAAAGTATTTACATTGTAGAAGAAACTCATCATTCAAACATAACGCATATTAACTTGGTTTTACATATTGTTTTCTAAAATAAATGTTATAACAGAGAGAGGTTTACACACATTTCAATTGTTTCTTGAAAATAATAATCGAAAAGGTAACGAAAGGGAACTAGTAGAGAAGCGGAGCTTGTAAATAGCATGTTCCCAATTAAAAATCATTATAATTATGTACATGATTCAGAAATCTCTTCGGTTTTTTTTTTGTTTTTATTGTGTTTTGTTGTTGTTGCATATAGTATACGTTAAGTAACTAACTAAATTAATAAAAACACAAAGGCTCACCTAGATGAAGAAGCAGATGGGGAGGGACAGGTTGATAGAGGAAAAGAGATGAAATCAGGAAAGGGAGTAAGAGAGGGGGAATAAATCATTAAAAAAAAAGATCAGGTTCAGTCTTCCGCGTGTGGCTTGTATCCGGGATATTTTTGGAGGGTTGGCTTTTCCTTGTATGTTAGTGAGAGATGCTGTTTTAATTTTCTTTTAAACGTATGATTATTAGGAGTTTCAATAATACTTTGGGGAAGGGAATTCCAAAGTTTATAGGTGCGGTTGTTGTGAAAGTTTTATTGGCAAAGAGGGTTCTTGTTCGCGGCAGGTGATAGTGGCTAGCCTGTCTGGTAGGGTAAGAGTGATGATTATTATTGGATGTAAACATAGAGTAAAAAAACATGTGGAAGTTCGTGCGACTTTAACTTGTGCATAAACAAGCCGAACTGTAGGTGGTGTAATTCTGTAATTTTGAGGATTTTATGTTGATAGAAGAGAGTATTCGTGTGAGAGCGAAAACTGGTATGACATATGACCCTTAATGCTTTTATCTGGAGTAAAAGTATACTTTCTAAATGTGCCTTTGCAGAGTTGCCCCAAGCTACGATCCCATAAGTAATGTGTGGAAGTACCAGTGTGGAGTATAAGGTGAGTAGTGTGTGTGGAGGAAAAGTTACTAAGTTTATTGATTATGCCAATATTTCTCGAAATTATACTACATATCTTATCGATTTGGGGTTTCCATGTAAGCCTTTCGTCAATTATTAATCCAAGAAATTTCATGTTATTCACTCTATCAATGTTAGTGTTGTTAAGTATATGATTTGTCCTGGGAGGTTTTTTAATGAATTGCTAAATAACATGTAACTGGTCTTTTGTAGGTTCAGTGAAAGCTTGTTTGCTTTAATCCAGTCTGCAACTAGGTCTAACTCGTTATTTACAGTTTTAAGTAGATATTCCGGATTGCGATGAGAAAAAAATAGATTAGAATCATCTGCAAAATTATATGAATGATAAAAGGTTTGAGGATTTGTGGAAGTCATTTATATATATTAAGAAAAGTAAGGGACCTAAGAATGAACCTTGTGGTACTCCACAATTTACTTTTTCTGTTTTGGAAGAGTGGTTATTAAGGTGTACAAATTTCTTCCTATTTTGAAGGTAGTTTCTAAACCACTCCAAGGCCTTCCCTCTTATCCCGTAGTGATTTAACTTATAAAGCAGGGTGTTGTGGTCAATAGTGTCGAAAGCCTTGGAGAGGTCTAGAAACACTCCGACAGTGTGCAGAAAATTATCATTTGATCGAGAAATTTTATCTTCTTCTCTTTTCTGTCTCTTTCTTTTTCTCTTCGTCATTCGATTAAGAGGACATATGCCTCTGAGCCCCCTGTAGCCATGCCACTGCCGTCGGTATTGATTTTTCAATTACGCAGAAAGCGTAATACTCATGTGAACGAACAGTACAGCTTATTTTGTCCGCGTTCATTTAACTGTGTCAAATTGATCACATGGAGGCAGCATAAAATTAATCAAATTGATTAAATTATTGGGGTCTACCAATATCCTGGGTCGGCCCCTACATAAATCATACGTTGAAAATTTATTATTATGAACAATATCCTGGATCCACCCTCACATAAATCATACCGTGGAAAATTTGTTTTTATTATTATTCATAATGATAATAATGATAACAATAACACATTTTCAACATATGATTTATGTAGGGGCGGACACAGGATATTGTTAGACCCCAATAAATTGATCAATCATCACATACACAGGAGAGAAATATTTTCCTGAAAAAAATAATTGCGAGAATCATTAATTTGTAAAATTGGGCCTGAATACTTTTTAGGAGACCCAATTTTCACGTTTTTTTTTTTGGGGGGGGGGTACCCTTGGTTACGCCTACGTACTGTATAGCAACAGTCACTTCGACATGTGTCGTTTATCCCACAATTGAAAGAGAAATGACGTAGGTGATCAAGGTGATCAGATAATCACATCATACACCTACTGTTGACTTGTTCCATATACATGTATTTCTAGAAGTGGATTTCATTCCGGATTTATCATCGATACTCATTTACGCTACCAGGAAAAAGGGCAGAAAGTTCATACTACCATCGAATGACTATAGGCTTGATTTGCACAGGTGGGACAAAACCAAGCATTAGCAGACATGTTAACATACACAAATATTTGAGTTTTGCATAAATCATAGACGCGTATCAATACGATGTAGCACGATTCGTTCAATATTATTGTAGTACGTCAGAACGAAATGTTGTAATTCAGCATATTCAACAGAAGTATGATAATAGCGCATATCGCATTATGATATAACGTTTCTATGCGCTTCAAAAGTACTTTTGGACATTATTACCCCGGCTTTAGCCAGCCTGATCATAGTGCCTGCTTATTTGAAATCGTGGAAAATAATTAACCGAGGTAAGTTTGATTTCCTACTAAATCTCAAGTTTTTCTCCATTTAAATATTGCAGGGAATTACAAAGAAAATTCTTGTTTGCAGAATTTTGACGTAGAAGTAAGAGACATATAGTCAACCAGACCTCAAATTCCCGGTCATAAATGGAACTATATCAGGATATTCACTTCAATATTTATTTCCGATTAGTAATTGCTATTGGTTGAACGTACTTTTCTGGAAGTAAAGAAAATTATAGATAGATCATTTACATAAAGTTCTATTAGAAATAATAAAAAAACACCAAAAAATGTAATCATTAATTTCGTTTTTATATCACATTGCATATGATGGTGATTATGATAATGGTGATGATAGTACAAATAATAATAGTAATAATAATATGATAATATATTTGGTAATAACAAAAAATAGTGTGTCCCAGAAAAAAGGAAACCGGATTTCATGGCAGAAATTTTCTATCATAAAGAATAATTTCCTTGGTGAGATATACATCCGATGTAAATCTTTGCTTCTCTTCTTTCATTTGCTTAACAACTTATTGTTCATAATTCACGCATGACTGAACTCATACAGTAGAAATTGGTGCACATTTGCACGCACATAATGCTATTTTTGCGTGAGTTTTTAGGGTAGTATAAAGTGCAATTATTTTGAAAAAAGGGGAAAAACCACATAAAAAATCATATTTTTTATATGACACCACAGGCATTAAAAATGAATAATGTATAACAGAGGACAAGTGAAATGAAGATATGCTTAAATTTCTGCCCAAATGAGGGGATAGCTGATTAAGAAGCCATTCGGCTTTCATGACCTAGCAGCTGACAGTGGACTTAATGCTTAGGTGAATTTACACCAACATGGGAAATGAAAAGGACATTAGAGATGGTTTGGGGTATAAAAAAGTTGGTTTAGGTTATAAACAGGCTGAAAATTAGGCAAACTATCGTTTGTTTTCCT
>CM046835.1:50207568-50314703 GCA_025618425.1 Heliocidaris tuberculata
GGCAATGGGTTCTCAACGTGTATCGGTGATGGCTGTCTTACACATGTCCTATCCGAGGGACGGAGTGTTTTTCACCTTTACCTAGCCTGCGTCTATGAAACAGATGAAGAACGCATTTACACACAACGAAGGATTGAGTTATCTATATATATATATACACATAATTAATGTCCTAAAATGTGTTTATACATGTCCTTTGTATTATGTTGAACGCAGAAACAAAATTCGATCAAACAAACAAACAAACAGGCAGAGGCTTTATTAAAATCGCCTGTCATGATATTCCCCTTAAAGGGCAATCCAACCTTGGAAATAAGATGATTTGTATGAAAGCAGAAAAATAAGAAAAACAGGATGGTGAAAGTTTGAAAGAAATCGGACAAGGAATAAGAAAGTTATGGATGTTTGAAAAATGAGATCACTACATCTATGCAAATCTCAAATTGGCAATTTGGTGATTCAAATGTGACATGTTTGTGGACAACTCTCCCATTTGTCGTACACAAAAATATCATTAATTTGCGGTTTTCTTCGAGGCGCTTTTACCCTCGGGGCAGTACTCAAAATATATTGGAGATAGGATATTGTTATAGGTCCTCATGAAAAAAAGAGATCCTACTGAGTAATACATTTTGAAAAAAAGTGACATTTTAGTCATTTTGTGTGTTGGAGTGAATGGGGGAGTTGTTCACAGCTACATCACAGTGACATTACCTATTCGGCCAATTTGAAATTCCCATATGTATAGTGATTACAACTTTCAAAAATTCATAATTTTCTTATTGCTTGTCCGATTTCGTTCAAACTTTCACTAATCTGCTTCTTTGATTTTTCTTCTTTCTTTCTTTCAGAGCAACTTGCTATTAAGGTTGGATTTCCCTTTAAAGCTCATAGATAGTCTCGGTAGTAAAAATCATACTGGCAAGAAACTTATCTGAAATAGTCACATATTATTCTCCTTTTATCATAAGACATATGTACGAGATTATTTAACATTCCATTCACGATTTCGAACAAATTTTAGTGTAAATATCTATAAGAAACGCTTGGTAACGGCTTTTCACTGCCTCACGCTAAGACCATATCCACCCGAAGGTTCCCCGCACAATAAACCCAGCGCTTCGCATTATGTGTAGCGTATTCTACACACACAGCAATCCTCATAGGTAGTGTGTGTGTGTGGCCGTTGTTTGAATTTACATCCCCTCTTTTTTGGGCCAGGGATTTTTATTACTTTTCACCTCTCATTCGATAAATATTTCACTTGAGGAGGAAAAAACTTCACAGTATCTTAGCTATGTTAGTACCCTGCTGTTTATGAAGTAAAATCAACGAAATCTCACGAAAAGTTTTTGAGGGCTTCCCAAAACTATCTGTTACCTTTAATAGGAAATCCCTGCGAGCTATAGACAACGTTCCCATGAAATACATATTACCTCTTATTACCCAAGAAATGACAATGCCACTTTTCTTTTGTGATTTCTACTAATCCGAGTCACTAAATATCAAAACAATGAGACGTGAATTTCTTAAGAAGAAATTAATTAATACTGATAGTGAGCTTAAAGGAAACCAAAACCCAAGGAGAGAATCAATGTTATTGGAAAGTGAGAATTCAGAGAAGCACTTTACAAAAAGTTTCATTAAAATTGGTTAAAAAATGAGAGTTATGGATGTTTGAAAAGTCTCATTTTACTTTCTATGGGGATCCTCAAATTGGCAAAATTGCTTCAAAATGGCTGATTTTGTGAACAACTCTCCATTTGTTTTGTACACAGATTTTCAGATTTTCCCCATTGTCTTTCAAGGTGCAGTTAATCTCCTTCTGAGCTCAACATATATAATGGGAAAATGTATTTTACACCACATATGTCGAGTTCAGGAGGAGACAAGGAGCACCCTGCGAGATAATGGGGAAAATCTGAAAATCTGTGTACAAAACAAATGGAGAGTTGTTCACAAAATCAGCCATTTTGAAGCAATTTTGCCAATTTGAGGATCCCCATAGAAAGTAAAACAAGACTTTTCAAACTTCCATAACTCTCTCATTTTTTAACCAATTTTAATGAAACTTTTTGTAAAGTGCTTCTCTGAATTTTCACTTTCCAATAACATTGATTCTCTCCTTGGGTTTTGGTTTCCTTTAATGTTTCATGCAATTTTCGCCTGTGTCTGCAGAAACGATTCGTCTAGTCGCTGGTTCATTAGGTAACGAAGGTCGAGTTGAAGTTTTTTACCAAGGACAATGGGGGACCGTCTGCGATGATCTGTGGGACCTGACTGATGCCTCCGTCGTTTGTCAGTCTCTTGGACTCGGTCCGGCCCTAGAAGCTGTATCTTCCGCTGGATTCGGTGAAGGCACAGGGACTATTGTTCTGGATAACGTCGACTGCTCCGGGAGTGAAACGAGCATCTTCGAGTGTGGGAATTCTGGTCTTGGAGTCCACAACTGTGGACATCATGAAGATGCAGGAGTACGTTGTTCCCTAAGTACATCAGGTAAAATCTACATATTGACTTTAATCTAATTTTGCGGGAAAAAAGTATGTTCAACGTCGACTTTTTTGTGATTACAAGAAATGTGATCGAATGATTGATGTACATAACGACTTCACATTGAACATTCAAACCATACTGATAAATGTATGTTTGGGGACAAGGTGATATAATGCAGTGGTGGATCCAGGATTTCTTGAGGGAGGGGGCTCAATATTCACAAAATTTTCTGACAAGCAAGCAAAAAAAAAAAAAAAAAAATCCTCAGCATTTTTGGGCCCCCTTTTAACTCAAAAAAAGCTCTGACAAGCAAAAAAAAAAAAAAAAAAAAAGGTCCTCAGCATTTTGGGGGCCCTTTTTGGTCCTAGGGGAGGGGCCCCCCAGGCCTCCTCCCTGGATCCGCCACTGATATAATGTACGTTGAATGATCGAAAATGTACACAGTTTCATTCAGCATTAATAAATCATGCAAAAAATAATTTATGTACAGCTAGAATGTATAAAACTAACCTTAAAAAAAACTTTACCCGGCCTTCTATTGGTTAAGGTTAAGGAGTATTACGAAAATAAAGGAAAATATAAAACCCTCTCGCGCGGAACCCAACTCAAACTCTGGTTCCGCGTGGACCCTTATTCTATGCGAACGCATGCGGGTGCGTCGACTAGTCTCTTCACAAGTCGCAGTAATGTTTGTGGCGAGTGTATTTCAACTTGAAATTAATTATTAAATATCTCTTCATAAAATGAACATTTGAAGCTCATATTTTGAATTTACAGTGCTGGTCAAAAGTTTCGGTACACCCTTGAATTTAAAATGAGCTTTTACTTTGAACAGTGTCTATTCCCCAAATAATGATGCCCTGATAAAATGTCGTAACGGTTTTGTTGTACATTGCATTATTACTTTATATGTTCTGATACATTCATGTGTGTGAATTTAAACGGTGCTTGGTTGGATACCCACAACTGACGAAAAATGAAAAAGATAATATATGTAATGATCGAAAATACCTTCCTCTTCAAAATCGAAAGAAAAGCAAAGTATTCACTGAATTGTCCAAAGGAGTCAAACGTTTGGTTATTGACTTCAAATGTAATAAACTCGATCCCTTAATGAATTTCAGCACATTTAATTACTTGAAATGTCCATTCAGTTTTCCAGCATAAATGTTCAGGGATGTTACTTAGACCTTCCTTTACCCCTACGCTGCTCTTTCTCTACACGCATATCCAACACACAGCGCAACTCTCCAATAATCGCGCGATCCCCAAAATTTCTCCCGTCGAAAAAAGCGAGGGTGGAATTGCTAAGGACTGTTAGCGATACGGAGACAGTCCAGCAGTGGACTACTGCTGCGCATGCGAATGATTTCGTGTTCAGGCTAGGCCAGCTGTTAGTACACTGCCTGGACTGTCTCTGTATCTCGCGATCCGAACAATAACAGTCCTTTGCAATTCCACCCTCATTTTTTCGACGGGTGAAATTTTGGGGATCGCGTGATTATTGGAGAGTTGCGCTCTGTGTTGGATATGCGTGTAGAGAAAGAGCAGCTTAGGGAATGGGGGGGGGGGGGGTCCACTGCAAATGGTCCCTCCCCCCTCCCTCCCTCCCCCTCCCTCCCTCCCCCTCCCTCCCTCCCCCCTCCCCCCCCCCCCCCCCCCCCCCCCCCCCCCCCGTGTGTAGCAGACGACGAGCGAAAGACGTGTTTGGGGATCTAAAATATTTCTTTCTTTCTTTATTGCTGTCCAATTCTGGCAGATTTGGTATCAAATTAATCAGCAAGTTACGCTTCATATAATATCAAAAGAAAAAAAAAAATCCTTTAATTTTTGATCAAAAAGTGTGTTTAAAAGCTAGTATCATTAAGTTGCCTATGAAAATGGTTTTAAAAAACTAGAGAAGGTCATGACATAGAAAATAAAAACTGAAAAACTCGTCACTAGAGTGTACCGAAACTTTTGACCAGCACTGTAGTATGGTGACATGGAACCCCTAACATACAGGTAAATTATATTGGGGTGATTGGTACACTTTAATACAACTCGTTAACCGTATGAAATCATCAGCATTGTCTAGGAAACTAGATCCCTGATCGCTATCATCATATTCGAAAAGTGATTGAGGACATTGGTGTACCGTGGTTCCAGTCAATTATCGGGCACTGGCCTTGAAGAGGGGGGGGGGGGGGCATTTACGAAGAACCGATCATAATCGGAAAATGAAATGCGCATTTACAAAGCCACCGATGGAGGGGGGGGGGGGATGCAGGGGGTGTACTTTCTCATCCTTTCTCCTCTCCCCTTACCTTCCCCTCTGTCTTGATGTAGTAGTTCTGTAGAAGTTACTTGTGTTTAGAATTTTGTTTCAAACTGACATGCCATGATTATGATAAGAATTTCCGAAATTTAATATGTTAGTTTGCATTTTATGTTGAATTTACTATGTACATAATATGCCCACAACTACACTGCATATCTCACAATAGCCCGGGAGTGTATTGTGTATTCAGGCGTACCCGCTACAAGCATCTGGCTTACTGGGACTGCGCCTTCTTCCCTATGTAACTTGTTCTTAATTGTACTGATCATAGACGTATTATAGATTACTTTATATGCATGTAAATTGTACTATTTGAACAGATGTTGAATGTTGTCAAAATCAATGGACGAAAATAAATGTTAGTTTGAATTGAATTGAAAAGTGTAAAAATTATCACTATTATTTTGTTTTCCCTCTTCGCCATTCGATAGGGGAGGGGAGGGCCCAACCTATCACTGTAGCTACGCCACTTACTAAAATAATTAGATACGGGTCTTCCCAAAGGGTCAAAACATTCTTTGTAATACCCTTTCATTCAAATTCAACAATGGGTGAATTCACGTTCGGTGTTGAAAGCTGGTGTTGGTGTTGGGGCAAAACTATAGCACCGGCCACAACGCCGAACCTGAAAATGAAGCTGGTTCTGGGATTGACTTCACTAGGTGTTGAGCTATCAGTAATGTGATTGGTATTATTTTTATAAACCCGAATTCGGTGTTGGGGCTAGAATCAGCAGCCCAATTCACGCTCTCAACACCAACACCAACACTAACACCGAACTTGAAATCACCCATTGTTTTCTTCAATTTCCTCTTATCCCGAAAAAGCAAATGTTTAAGTTAAATTCGTGATCTTTAAAATCATCGTCATCATCGTGAACAAGCTTTCCATAATCTTCATACATTTTCTTTTGTGATTTATTTATGCGTCCCTATTATGTGTGCAGACCGTAATTCTATCCCGGAGGGAGGGGGGGGGGGGATACTCAGTATATAGTGTGCGGTGGATATGTGCCGCAGAGAAGACCCCCCATGTTTACACTCAATTTTCCGTTCCAAAGCATACCATTTTTTTTTCTTGTTGAGAAAAAGAAGAGAGAAAACCGTTCCAAAGCACCGCTTTTTTTTCTCATTTCGTCGTTCCGGACGTTCTTGCCCGCCCCGGCTCGTTTCGAGGAATATAATTTTTGGTGAAAAGTTGAAAACGAGTTTCATTCCAGGGCCCCGTTGCATAAAACTTACCATAAACAGTAACTTTGCCATCAATGGTAACTCCCATGGAAACCTTGATTTTGATTGGCTGTTGTGTGATGTTACCATGGTAGTTACCATTGCTGGCAGAGTTATCATTAATGGTAAGTTTTATGCAACGGGGCTCTGGTGCTTAATTCCTCTAGGCTTTCCCCATTGATTCCAATCCGGTTCCAATCCACCCCAGGGAATTCTGTTTTCATTCATGATGAGCTCATGCATGCGAATTAACCCCGCTTATATGAATACACACACCATAGACTTGCCATGACACACAGCGTATTAAGCTAATGGGAGCTTGTGGGAACTAGTTCCGTAGCATCACATTTATAATTATTGTAATCTAGTTCCAAAGACCCCTTTTCCCAAAATGTTAGTAGTTCCGAAGATAATCCTTTTCATGATACGCTAGTTCCGAAGCCCGCGCCTTTTGTTACGGTCTTGCCAGTGGCACATACCTACCACTTTTGGGGTAGATGCCCCCCTCCCCCTCCGGGATTCTATCACGCAGGGATCCTCGTATTGGGATATACAAGTTATACACTGGTATAAACAAGAACGTTGGAAAGCAGAGGGGCAAAGGCGCTTCCTTGTGGTCAGGCCGTTTTTCTGTCTCCTTCATTTGCTGCGTTTGCAATTGAAATCTGAAGCACGTTCTGAAGTAGTTCCACAAATAAAAAAATGTACAAATGAAAACTTAAAAAAAAACACGTAAAAGACCAAAGGGGAATGTATAGCTTGGCCTAAGTAGCATAGTTGGGTAACTAAATGATAAACCCCATAGTTGTGTTGGATCAAAGGGCCTGTGTTTATTTAAACTCAGTGATGAGAATCGCTTGATGTAATTTGATTTTTAAAACAAATGAGGATGTTATTTTTCAAGAAAGCGCTGTTGATTTGCGAGTTAGAAAGAGATGGAAGTTTGATGTACAACATGATGAAGAAGAAAAAAAAAATCAATTTGTTCTAGGAAAATTTAACATAGTAAAGAAATTGTTAGTTGTTAGAGTTTTCATTTTCTTATTAACAGAAATAACAACGAAATCACCTGCAGCATGTTCAACAACGCAGCCTGAAACAACAACACAAACAACGGCTACCACCCAGCCCGAAACAACCACGCAGTCTCTGACAACAACACGAACAATGGCAACAACGCAGCCCCAAACCACTACACAACCTCCAACAACACAAAAAACGGCAACAACGCAGTCCCAAACAACCACGCAACCTCCGACAACACAAACAACGTCAATAACTCAAACAACAACACCAACATCGACAACAAAAAGTAAGTCGGCATGCACAACAAAAGTAAGTCGGTACATTATTCAAGCCTGCTCCAAAATAATCATCGAGTCCGTACCAAGATATCTTGCACATGTATATTTCGATACATGGGAGACAACAATGTGAACATATTTAACAGTTTTTAATATTAAGTTTCGTTTCGCTTTCAGAGCTAAATATCTTCAAGTTACATTATATCAGTCAGTACAGATTCCCTACTCCACTTAAGTATCGCTGTACCATTTTGATTTTGTTTTTGACGGCTCTTCTTTGATACAATTTTCTTCTTTACGACAGCCTTCAGATCTAGACTCTACAGGCTTGAGGCCAAGGATAAGGCACTCATTGACGCTCATCATTCTTACAAAGTACTGTCTGTCATCATGTGCGGCCGACTTTGTCTCGAAGATGAATCGTGCGAATGTTTCACGTACATCAAAAGCAAGGGCATGTGCTTTCTTGGAGAAAAATCAATCACCGAAATACATCTTGGAGCTTCAACGTACTCCAGCTAGCTTAATTTTCTGCATGTCCTTTTTTTCCCTTCTCAACAGCATTCTTTGAAGAGGCTGTTAGAAAAGCAGGACAGTATGCTTACAAAATAAAAATGAATAAATAACTTTGAAAATTTTGTTGACATAGCATCTTTTGAAACTAAACATATTTCATTGACCGGATTTTTTTTCTCTTTCCTATGAGAAATTCAACCATTGTAAGTGTGGTGCCTGTGCAACTCGATATTGCAAATCAATGTAAAAACAACAACAACAAAAAAAAACACCAATGTTGATGAAAATGGATTAAGTATGTTTTAGAAAATGCATTCTCTCTCTGTATATATACAGTCAAGTATATCGCACTATTTATTTTTTATCTTTTAATACTGAGGCCTAGTGGCTTTGATAATTCCATGCAATATTTATGTTTCAATAATCATAATAACAGTTTACATATCTCCAGGTATAAGAGAAGATATTTTCATTTTTTATTCGGATACGATTTTTCCGTAGGAACATGTTCAATTCAATTCAATGGTTTATTTTAAAAACGTTTAGCACTACAGAAACTGAATTCCACATGTTTACAATAATCAAGATACAATATCAATATAAATCGCAGAAAATATAAGATATACAAAATAGAAAATGAAATTCTTTTGTCAATTTTTTTTTTGGTGAATGAAATACATGCATATTGTGCTCTTAATGCATTAATGATATCGATAATTTTGATTAAACACGATAAAAACTACTTTCGAAAAATAAACTCAAGGGCAATTTCAAAGGCCTATTGTACTGCCCATAGAAATCTTGTTCGGATTACGTATTACGCCATTGTAATGTTCGCACATTTCTAAAGGTGATAGATTGAAATTACCTTGAGTTGATTTTTCGAAAATAGTTTTTATCGTGTTATAAATGTATATGCGATTTGGGTAATTCTTTAGGAAAAATATTTTGATAGAAGAAAATTGTAAGTCAAGCTGAAGCCTCGCTGTTTGTTTATTTTTTATTTCCGTAATCAATGACATGCTCCCCAAAGGAGTGGAGAATGTGCACTGTAAAGTGCAGAATCGCAATTGAATCCAGTGACCGGGGTAATAATGCTGTAAGCGCTTTGGTCGATTAAATTGTAACTGTTAAGGCGCTATATAAGAAACAGCTGTTATTATTATTATTAATACGTTCAGTTCGATTCAATTCAATAACTTTTTTTTAATGTTAAAAACAATGCAATGCAGCCAGAGGCTGAATTGAGCATGTTTACATGTTTGAACAACACAATAAAAACTACTTTCGAAAAATAAACTCAAGACAATTTCAATAGCCCTGTCTATCACCTTTAGAAATGTGCGAACATTTACATTTCTTTATATATGCAGTCACAGTTTTAGTACAGTGTTAATTTCTTTCACGATCTATAGTGTATCACCGTAGTACTGCAATTAAGCGATTCTCAGTTCCTATTTCTTTATTAATTATCACTTTCAGTATCAAGCTCTGTCGACGTGCGACCAAATTTTATGCTCAAAGTAATGTTTAATTTTCTAGTGTATTGTTTTGTCAATCCTTGTACATATTTTCGCCTTGTACCGTCCTGTAACACAGGCAGTATCCTAGGCTGAATGTTTTTCTACATGCTTGTTTCTGAATTATTTTCAATAAATAAAGTATGTATTAAAAAAAAAAAAGTGTATTACGTAACCCGAACCTGATTTCTATCGGCAGTACAATAGGCCTTTGAAATTGCCCTTGAGTTTATTTTTCGAAAGTAGTTTTTATCGTGTAATCATATTAGAAATTACATTATACAAATCATTATGAAAATCATAAATTTCAAACACATGTGAATTACCGGTACCTAAAATTACTGACACACATTAAAAATATTGATTGGTTTTTACTAAGAAAGAGAGAGAGAGAAAAAAAACAACAACAACATTCTGTTTAGGCAAGAGGTGCAATTCGTAATTTATTAAAAGGGTAAACACGGTAAGAGATATCTACAACATGTAAATAATTATAAAGTTAAAATCATTGCACCTTTCTTGAATATTACATTTCAGTTAAATTTACATGACATTATTCAGCTCTTTGTATATACAAAAATGAGACAGGGTATATTTTGTTGCTCAGAAATGCATTATAATAATAAATACCAATAATAAACATGGGCTTGAAAATGATTTTGAAGAATTATGAATAGATGATATACAGTACATTACATAAATATAAATCAAAAGTATTCATTATTTATTAGATATATTTACACTGGCTCCCTGTTCAAAAAAGAATTGAGTTTAAAATCCTCCTCTTAACTTTCCAATGTTTGCAAGGCACAGCCCCAGTTAATCTTCAAGATTTAGTAAAGAAATATATTCCATCAAGAAACTTACGTTCCAAATAAGTCCCTTCTTGTAACTCCCCCGACCATTACTAAATCGTATGGAGATCGTTCATTTCAAGCCGCTGCAGCCGAACTTTGAAATCATAGCATACAGGAGGCAGTCTCTGTCGATTAATTTAAAAACCGCCTCAAGGCATACCTGTTCACTATGGGGCGCCAAGTGTTCACCAAGTTATTCCGTCCAAATTTGCCTCATTTTGTGACAAAATTCAATCAAAACTCGTTTTTGTTACAAAATTAATGAATAGCTATTCATTTTGTAACAAAATGAATTTAATAGGGTAATTATGTAACAAAAAAAAATTCTGTTACAAAATTAACATTACGGAATCATTTTGTCCGATTTCATTTTGTAACGAAAATCATTCTGTTACAAAATTAACATGACAAAATTTTCATTTTGTTACAAAAATCATTCTGTTACAAAATGAACATGTTCAATTACATTTTGTAACGAGAATTATTTTGTCCATTCTCATTTTGTAACAAAAATCATTCTGTTACAAAATGAACATGACCAAATTATTTTGTTCATTTTTATTTTGTAACAAAAATCATTTTGTTACAAAAATTATTTTGTCCATTTTCATTTTGTAACAAAAATCATTTTGTTACAAAATTAATAATGACAGAATAATTTGGTTCATTCTCATTTTGTAACAAAAGTCATTCTGTTACAAAATTAACATCACAAACTAATTCTGTCCAATCTCATTTTGTAACAAAAATCATTTTGTTACAAAATTAACACGACCAAATTATTTTGTCAATTTTCATTTTGTAACAGAATGATTTTTGTTACAAAATGAGAATGGACACATAATTTTGTCATGTTAATTTCTTTGTTACAAATTACCTTTTCACATTCATTTTGGAAAGAAAGCACTGTGGACTCATAATTGCCATTGCTTGCTGTTTAATTCTGCTCGAAGGCAGCAATAAAAGCTTAATGCCATTTGAATACAAGCCATAGTATAACAAACAATATGTTTAACACTGAACAATCTGCTTTTAACACAATTTTGCTCGAAGGCAGCGATAAAAACTTAGTGCCATTTGAGTACAAGCAATAGTAAAACACTCAATGATATGTTTAACACTGAACAATCTGCTTTTAGCACAATTTTGCTCGAAGGCAGCGATAAAAACTTAGTGCCATTTGAATACAATCAATAGTAAAGCACACTGAATGATATGTTTAACACTGACCAATCTGCTTTTAACACAAGGCAGTATTCAACCCAGAACAAAATAAAAACTTGACACTTTGTATTGTGTCAAACTCATGATAACACGGCCAGTCATATAATAACTTAGTGTGTTAATAACTTCTTCACAACTTTGTAACTTGACTAACTTCCAGTATGTTTAAAAATCTGGGAGCATTTCTATCCTCATGATAGTGGGGAGTGTGGTAATCATACCTACTACCCCTACTCTTGAATAGCTAAGCACGTAAGTAAATAACGAGACAATTTGACTAGCTAGAGAAAAATATGCGGTTATCATTACATATTACTGTAAAAGTACAGAGTAAACAATTTAGAGCATTTTGACTGAGTGACTGAATGACTGGCAGAAATATTTTGCTTCAAGTGTTTGGGATGTGCGGTAACGTGATTGCTGGGCGATGGTAACTCGACCCAGCAAGCAGTTTACCTGCCAACAGGATGGTACCTAGAGTGGCAATTCACATCCTTTTTCCGATGCTAAGGCCCCCGAGACATCTTCCACCCAATTTTTTTTTTTTTTTTTTTTTTTTTTTTAATCCAGTTTGGGTGGTAGCCATTTCTCTCTGATATGTGCTATCTATTTGCATTAATTGCCCCAGCTTCTACAGGGGCAATTGGCGGACAGTTGCCACTGAAGTACGGGAGGTGATAAGGGCGAAAACCAGCAAGGTGCAATGGCAAGGCTCCCATATTTTTGAGGGATATGCTGGAGAAAATTCCCTTATGGCCCACTTGGATATTATGCGCAGTGCGACCGAGATTGCCTCTCCACCACCAGACCACAGTGACAATGTCCTGGGCAGGGGGCTGCACAGCTTCCTTACTTAGTGCTTGTGCACTTATGGTTATGTCTCTACGTTCACCATGGTTATGTTTCTTTTATTCATTTAAAAGTCTGAGGCCTATTTTGACTTTGTTTACTTGTTTTATTTATTTATTTTTTTTTATCTTATTATCATTATTATTTATTATCCAACCTCTTGTGTTGGGAATTATACGACCTCAAATGTATTTTGTCCCATTATAAGATTAACCTCCAATCAGGCTTAAGATTATGCGTATGCAGCACCCTGGTCTGTGGATACATCAGGGTTCACAATGTGAGATTACTGGACTGCCATTACCCTTATAATAATGCTACTGTGCCTTGATAGCTTGTTCTTCTGTCCATGCTCATGAGGGCATTAGTTCAGAGCAAAGACCTGCATACATCGATTTTCCTTTGTGTTAGGCCACTATAGCTTCCTTCACGGCATCTCTAACAAAGAGATTGTGGTTGGCCCTGTCTATGTCGTGTTGTATTACCGAAGCATTGCCCACATGTTTGTCGCCTCGCATACCTGTTAAGGGACAATCGTACACCTTCCAGGGCCTCTTGGGATGTAGAGCCAAATGATCGCTTTCCGTAGTAGAATAAGCGGGGGAGTATCATTGACCAAAGGATTTGAGCTTGTGGCATCCTGGTCCTGAGTAGGCTAAGGGTTGTTTTGATGCCTATCCTGCATCCACAGGCGTCGGTTTGGCCGATGTTGTTGGAGCCTAGGTGGAGTATGACCACTGATGGGGGAGCCGCAAACCTTAGCCTGTTGTCTACCAGCCTCTTCATGTCATCCAGTCTTGCACCACCTTGGCCGTGCCACTGGAAGCTGTATGGTGTGCCCAGCTGGAGATGGTTTGTCGCTGCGGCTCTCTCCTTGGCTTGGCGTACGATGCTATCCCCTACTATCCATATCTGGGGTTGCCCTGAAATGACAAAAAAGAAAAATTCCGGCAGTATCTCTTGCTACAACCCAATGAGTATCACGCTCGAATCCAACTACAGTGGGGGTGTTGTTAATTTCTTCAACAGGTTAATGCAGTCAGTGAATTGGATGGTCTGTGCCCTATAAGATGGAGCTGTCTGGCGAGTACTAGGGCTGTGCCTGGGGGCTGGTATGGCCTCTTGCAGTACCTTGGTTGTTGGGGTACTAAGCGACCATGCATGATTTCCCCATGTGGATAGTATGGCTTAGCCCCTGTTCTGTGGCAATTGGATGTGATTTAATTGCATTGTTCATTTTATTTACTGTTCATCAATTTTAAATTTATATCATTTACTGTTATTCATCACTTCATCCTTTTTTTTTTTTTTTTTTTTTTTTTTTTTTAATTATTACTGTTGCTGTTATTTCTATTTATTTATCGTTTCGGTCAATATGCTTATTTTTCCATATATGTGTATATATTATTTCTTTGTAATTTGTATCCTTATTGTTATGTTTTGTTTTGCAGATTCTCCTTACATGTTTGACTCATTATTTGTATCTTAGTATCCCCTGCATGCCTATCTTATGTACCTTTTGTAAACTTCGCTGCGCCACCTGCCCATGACCATTATTTCCTCTCCTGGAACCCCTTCCATGGCTGCTGTGGTTGCCGCCCCTATGCGGAATGAATGTGTGCCATATTGGCTAGGGGTTGTGCCCGCATAAGCCAATGCTTTCTGCAAAACTGCACTGAATTGGTACCTGGTTAGGGGGGAGCTGTCTATGTGACAGAATAAGGGCCCTTTTACCTGTAGGAAGGCTGCAATAGCCTTTACTGGGCATAAGTTCTCATCTTCATTACCTTGTATTCTTAGTGTGGTAGACTTTCCGTACTGGTCTGTTTTGGAATATCGGATACGCACTCCCATAAAATGCCTTGGGCCCTGACATAGTAGGATGTCGTCTTTTGTTAGCACTTTTTCTGACTCCTCATGTTTACTACGAATTGTGAATTCTCCCACTCTGAGAAACCCGAAAAAGGCCAACAAGAAGGCAGCCCTGAACATCATTGTTTAGTAATGGGAAAAGCACACCAGTTGTAGTGTGGGAATAACCCTTCTTAGCATGGACCATGTGATGGGTCTCCTGCCATCTCCTATTTTTTTGTCTCTTTTGCTACCTTCCTGTAACTTCCTGATAATTAAGTGTCCTGTGGGATCTGCCCACCCATGTATGTTGTGTATGTATAACAGGGCTGCAACATGTAATGAAATAGTGGAGGTAGATTTGCCACTTATGGAGAGATGTGCAATAAAGGCAATTAACTGGGCTGTGGGTGCTGGCCACACTGAGCTCATGTGCTGGTTTATGCGAAATACCTGGAAAGCATCCACTGCCCTTTGGTATGCGCGTTGTGTCCCCCCTGCTAGTGACTGCCCTAGCAGCCTGTGTGGCTCCTGTGCAAGATCTGCCATATTCCATCTGGGATAGGCGTGGGGTGTTCGTCTGCTGTTGGGGCCAGTTTGTGAAACCGGCCCATCTGGAATCGTGAAAGGGGGTCAACAATGCCATTATTGTGAGTAGGAACGTGAACTGCCTTAACTGAAACATTTCTTTTGAGGCATGTTATCACCAACTTTCTTAGTAGTGTCATTATTTTGGGGCATGGGGATGTTTGTTTGTTCACTGCACATTTGCCTGACATGTTATCTGTGTGTAATAGTATTCTCCTATTGTTGAGTTCCTCTCCCCATGCCATAAAGGTGATTACGATGGGGATCATTTCTTTCCATGCTATGGATGTGGTTCTGATTATGTCACGTGATGGCCACTTCCCATTGAACCACTTACCATGGAGGTAGCCGCCATAGCCGAGCTCCCCACTTGCATGTGTGTATAGGTCTATGTCCTTATCGTTCACCCAGTTTTCCCGTGGAATGACTGATACCCCATTGTATGCCTCTAAGAATTCTAACCAGGTTCTGAGATCCTCCTTAACCCCTTCTGAAAATGTCACTAGTCTAGTCCCATTGGTTTCCCCCTTTGTCATATCTATAACCTCTGAAGGAGGGCCCTGCTGGGGAGTACCACACGACAAATAAAGTTGAGAGTCCCCACAAGAGATTGAACTTCTTTGATCATTGCTGATCTTGCTGATAATGCCTTATTTAGCTTATGTCTGATATCTTGAATCTTCTCCATGGGGACTCGTACCTGCATTCTAATTGAATCAAGCTCTAGGCCCAGAGATGTAAGCCGCGTGGTGGGCCCCTCTGATTTTTCCTCTGCTAGGGGAACTCCCAATTCATTGCATACCTCCCTTAAGGCTTGGACTATTTCGTGGCAGGGCAGTCCTCTCTTTTTGTTTGACCCAACACACAGGAAGTCATCGACATAGTGAATTATGCTCTCCGATTTGCATTTTTTCCTTGCACAGTACTCTATGAATGTGGAAAATGTTTCAAAGTATGCTGGTGCACAGCGGATCCCCATGGGTAGGCACTTGTCTATGTATTATTTTCCTTCAAATTTAACGTCTAATATCTCAAAATCATCTGGATGTATGGGTAGGAGACGGAAGGCAGATTTTATGTCTTCTTTTGCCATTTCTGCCCCAATGCCCGCTGAGGCCACCAACTCGGCAGCCATATCGAAGCTTGTGTATGCAACCGTGCATGACTCGTCTGGAATGAAATCATTCACTGAAAAGCCTTCTGGATATGAGAGATGATTTATCAGCCTGTGAGCACCCGGTGTCTTTTTTTTGTTGGAACAAGGCCAATTTGGCTGGATCTCAGATTTTTTAACGGTCTTGTATCGAATGGGCCTATATAACGTCCAAGTTCAAGCTCTTTATTTATTTTCTTTAAAGCTACTTCCTTGTTCTTTTCTACTGATTTTAAATTGGGCAGGTCTACTGGTAGCCTGGGGCCTGCGTAATTTATGCGGAAGCCCTCGCTGAACCCCCTGTCAAGAGTGAGGGCAGCCCTTTTGTTTGGGTATTGTTTTAGTAGGGGTCTGAGGTTTTCTAATATGATGGGTGTTGGTGCCAAGGATCTAAGGTTCCTATCATTGTTCCCCTTACTACTATCTGGTTTTGTGTTTTGGGAGTACCTATTTCCTTGATTTTGTTTGTCCTCACTGTGATTGTGGCCCTTACTTAGACTGCTTTGTGGGTTTTGCACTGGGTTGTTTTCCGTCTGCGCACCGTGATTTCCCATAACCGTGTGTGCCACACTGCATGCATTTATGTGCATACCTACAATTCTTTCGGTTGCATGTGCGAAGATTGTAGTCATAACAGGGTGGATTAAAGCGGGGTCGGTGTATAGAAATGTATTCCCGCTCTGTTTTGCTGGGGGTGCAGACTGGCGTCTCTCCCCTCCCCCACTCCCCCATGGAGTTCTTTGATAGGGTGGCCTATCAACGCCTCTTTGCGCCCTGGGTGGTCTCCCACTGATAACGAGGAGGAGCCACAGCTCGCCGTCTAATGTTGCCCATGATCCACCCCTCCTGTGGAGGCGGTGTCGGAATTCAAAATCATAATACCTCCAGCCGTAACCCTGGTAACGGGAAGCGGCCATTCGAATGAGGTGGCAGTATTTGAGTAATGCATGCATGCATGTGGGATTAGCTTCAAGATATATGCTCATGTACACCAGAAATGCATCAGTCCAGGTCTCAATAGAGAATATCTTGTTTTTGGATTGAGGGGGGGGGGGGGGGGGGGTTTCAAGATCCACCTCCCTTCTACCTGTGCCACTGCGAGGTTAGCTCTCTGTTCCTCTGTATAGTCCCGCATGGCATGAGTTACTGTATCTTGACTGTCAATGAGTGTGTTGAGATCAATGTATTCCCCCTTCTAAATTTGTCCCTTATATTTTGGGGCGTAGACATGCCCAGCCTGTCCCCCACCGGGTGCAGAGGGGATGTGTCAGTGTGATTGGGTGGGGTCGGTGTCTGAACCCCTTGCCCACATGGCCCAGAGCCTTGTAAAGTATTTGTGTTGTGAATTGTGTGAATTGTGCCACTATTTAATGCTTGTGTTTCTCCCTCAAAATTTTCTTGGAGCAGGCTAGCACTGGGCACTATGGATGGAAAAGAGGTCACAAATGTGGAGTCAGGTCTATTTGTTCCTGCTAATATACCAATACTATTCCTGTCTGGTGCCTGTTGTGGTTGACCCTTAGGTTTAATAGGGTTTCTAATGTTTCAATAAGATAGGGACATTACCTGTCATTTGTGGGCGAAGCGGTTGCTGGCCTGTCGCACAGACGGTCCCGCTGGACTGGGTGGCTGTCTCGTTCCCTGTAACCGGCAACTCCGCTATCCCACTGGCTTCCCCGGTAGCTGCCGCTGCAATGCGACTGCGAGTGAGGCACGTATCTGCCTCTCTCTTGTAGTTGTACTATTTTTGTCCTTTTTCGTCGAGAAGAAGCCGTTGGCCTAGACTTTTTGGGCTGTGAAGGTTGCCTGGACGCTTGTGCTTTCCTCTTTCCCATTTCTGTGAAGCTTGCTCATGTAACGATTCAACATTCGAGAATTTTTTCGACGCGAAAACTAAAATTTGTTGCCTTCGGGCAGAAACAGGTCAAGCAATGGCGGGTCGCCCGCGAGCGGGCTTTCACCACAGTTGCTATGGTAACCTTTTGTTGAGCTCACCATTGACCTTTTTAGTGACTTTGTTCGTTGTTTGCATATTGATGGTCTAGTGACTTTTCACTTTCTAACTGCGTCCAGCCGAGCTTCTCCCAAAATATTCATGATCAGCTTATTGTGATCATGTTATTTTGTTACAAAATGAATTGCTGTTCAATAATTTTGTAACAAAAACGAGTTTTGAGTGAATTTTGTTACAAATGAGGCAAGTTTGAACAAAATAAGTCGGTGAACACTTGGCGCCCCTATGCGCGCCAAGTGTTCACCAATCTATTCTGTGAACACTTGGCGCCCCTAAGAGCGCCAAGTGTTCACCAACCTATTCTATACCCACACAGTTACAAATTACCTTTTCAAATTCATTTTGATACAAAATGAATTGCTGTTCAATAATTTTGTAACAAAAACGAGTTTTGAGTGAAATTTGTTACAAAATGAGGCAAGTTTGAACAAAATAAGTTGGTGAACACTTGGCGCCCCTCTGCGCGCCAAGTGTTCACCAACCTATTCTGTACTCACACAATTTCATTCCGTACCACAGAGTTTTTATTTTGTCAAGTCATCGACGTACATATAGCTCAAAGAACGCTGACTGGCCGGATGATTCGCGCGTGGGGCCCAGCCTGGTACATACAAACGGCCGGTCCACGTGTTTGGAGAGAGAGAGAGAGAAATAGAAACTGAAGAAAGGGAGAGAGAGAGAAGTGGAAAGAGAGATACATGGCTGAATGGTTCGCGGGCATATATACGGCCACGGCCGGTGCACATGAAGTGCACAAGAGAGTGAGAGAGAGAGAGCCACGACAGAGTGGTGTTGTTTGGTTCGTGGTTATGTGAAGGGCAGGGTCGGGGGGGGGGGGGGGGCGGATGCGATCTCGAGCACGTGTTCCCCGACCTTTACGCTAGCTAGAATTATTGTTCATGAGATCCCATTCTAAACAAAGCAAAGGACAACCTCAAAACTGCAAGTGTGTGCAAGTCCAAGTCCAAAAGCAAATGCGAGTGTACGTGTAATTTATTCATGAAAACAACTATCTATCGGCAAGGTACTTACATAATAAAACACAGCTAGCTGATGTTTGCTTGAAAGGATTACCAGATGTTGGCGGGGCAGGGGATTGGGTGAGATAAGAAACGGGCAAGGAGATTGAAAACAAACAAGACAGTGTGGGAACAGGATGATGAAGATGTAGACTGAATCTAGATGAGATGATCAGGACACAACAGTACATGTACAGCTAAAATGTCGTTCACAAAAAGAAAAAAAGAGAAGATGACAGAGAGATTGAAAAAGAAAATAAGGAAATAAAGAAATTGAATATGACAAAAACAAAAAAATGAAAATAAAGAAGAACACAATAAAGACAGAAAGAGAAGAAAGATCAGAACAAAGAAAACGTGAGAAAAGTTAGAAAGAAGAATTGACAGAAACATAAAGACAAATAATAAAACAAGTCGGAAGATAAAATGAGAACAAGACTGAATCCGGGAATGGAAGAGAACCTCCCTGACTGAATGCTACAAAACAATGATTAAAAAAAAACTTATTGAGTTTTTAAATAATTTTTAAACATCTTATTCTATTTTTTTTTTAAAGAAAAGATAGAAAAAAGAAGAGAAGAAGGAAAAATAAAGAGAAACATATGAAAGGATAGAAGAAAAGATGAAAAATCAAAAGAATAAAATGTCACGGTATTCTAGCTCAGTTCATAATGTGCTTTAGTAGAGCAGACTGTCCATAGATTAAACAGGGAATTTTTCATTTTGTAACAGAATGATTTTTGTTACAAAATGAGAATGGACAAAATAATTTCGTATGTTAATTTTATAACAAAATTATTTTCGTTACAAAATGAGAACGGACAAAATAATTTTCGTTACAAAATGTAATTGGACATGTTCATTTTGTAACAGAATGATTTTTGTAACAAAATGAAAATTTTGTCATGTTAATTTTGTAATAGAAAGATTTTCGTTACAAAATGAAATCGGACAAAATGATTCCGTAATGTTAATTTTGTAACAGAATTTTTTTTTGTTACAAAATTACCCTATTAAATTCATTTTGTTACAAAATGAATAGCTATTCATTAATTTTGTAACAAAAACGAGTTTTGATTGAATTTTGTCACAAAATGAGGCAAATTTGGACGGAATAAGTTGGTGAACACTTGGCGCCCCATAGTTCACTATAGTATTAGTAATTGTTATTTGTATGGTTAACATTGTAATCTGAATTATATGACATTGCTTCCTCTCTGACATTCTGCTACTCATCTCTCCCTTTGTTTTTCTTCTCTTCTCTTCTCTCACTGTAAAACTTTATCACTCTTATTTCCCTCTCTTCCTCTCTCTCTCTCTCTCTCTCTCTATATATATATATATCCCTCTCTCCTGCTCTCTCTTTTCCTTCGAAAGCATATGTCTTATGTGCAATGATTTGCACTATTACAGTCTTGTTGCGGTTATCAGTGTAATTATGAATCTTTGTATGTTGTTTCCCAGTTTTACTTTTCTACTGTTCCTTTCTCTCTCCGCTCTGTATCTGTCTCTCTCTATCCCTCTCTATTTGTTTCCTCATTTTACTACTCTACTGCTTCCTTCTCTCTCCCCTCTGTCTGTCTGCCTTTCTCTCTCTCTATTTCTTTAAAGCACATGACTCTAGTGCAGTTGATATGTTTCATTAAATATTTCAAAAATGAATTAACAAACATGCTTTTCCCCTTTGATCCTTCTATCTGTCTATTATTCTTTTATTTTTATTTTTCCTTAAAAGCGCATAGGGACTGCATTGTAGTGATATGTGCTATAAAAATATAGGTTTTTATCATTATTATTATTATTATTATTATTATTATCATTATTATTATTATTATTATTAATATTATTATCATTATCATGTATGGCATTGGGCTCTGTCTATGTCGATTAGTTTTGCACTAGAATTGGGTGAACATTTTCGTGTTTCACAAATTACAGCAGCTTTCTTGCTATTTTCACCAGCCACTTCGAACATGTCGAAGCAAATGAGCTTTTCTCCAGAGTGTGCCGACCCAAGACATACTTTTTCTCTTTTTTGCTCAAGGGTCATCAGATTACATGTTCCTAATACCACTTGGTACAATCATGAATATGTAGTTTCTACCCATAATGATTCGGCACGCTCCTTTTTAATCATGTTAATTGATTCAAGTGCATTGGGCTGCGGCTTTGTGAGAGCCCAATTAAACACAGGGGCACCGTATTCTACAACCGGTCTTACACATACACAATATAATTCGAGATTCATATGCGGCGGATAGCCCATTTCAACCGTATTAGGAAACTACGGCTGTTCTTCCATTAGGCCAGGAGCCTGTCCCGAAATAGTCATCCCATTTTACCATAAGATTTGACCCCGTAAAGTTACGTAGACCATCTAAGTCATTGACAAAAAGGTTGTCAGCCTGACCGTAGCCGTCGGGTTTAGCCTGCAGAGCCCCCAAAAGAGACCCCAAAGTCGGGTCGATTTCACCCCATCTCCCCCATGCACCAAACTTTGTCAGTAGGAAGTAGTATGACTGGACATTACAAAACACAAAAAACTGACCAAAATTTCCGTCGGGATGGGGTGTCAGACGGGCCCTAAAAATTGGGGTAAATTTTCCCCTTAAAGCCCAGAGACCAAATTTTATCAGAAGGAAGAGCTATGGATGTACATTCCAAAAATATTAAAACTGACAAAATTGTCCATCGGGAAGGGGGTGTCAGATCCCCTGAAATGAAAACCCCAAAGTGCCCTTTGACAACGTCTTGCCCCCCCCAAATGCTCTGTATGGAAAGAAAAACCATTTGTTACCTTCTGACTATGATAATTCATAAGTGTTTTATTCAATTCAATTCACTTTAAATTTTCGTAACATAATTCTGAGTATAATAATCTTCTTGAGGTGCAATTTGGTGTTAATTGGTCTTTTGGTTAATAAGTTATTAAATTGTGAAAAATGTATTGCTTTCTCAAAAGTAGCCCAAAAATATTGTTCAGGATTATGTAAACACACCCATTGTCCATCTTCACCTGTTTGACAAGGCATAATAGAAGAGCTTTACAGGTATCTGTGGTATGTGACTGCCAGGCTGGAATGTACTATTCATGTGTTAATTGTACAGATACCAAGCAAGCTCCTCTATTATGCCTTGTCAGATGGTCAATGGCTGTGTTTACATAATCCTGACAATATTTTTTGGCTACTTTTGAGAAAGCAATACTTTTTCACAATTTAACAACTTATTAACCAAAATACTAATTAACACCAAATTGCACCTCAAGAAGATTATTACATTTAAAATTATGTTATGACAATTTAAAGTGAATTGAATGAAACGCTTTTGAATTATCATAGTCAGAAGGTAAGAAATGGTTTTTCTTTGCATACAGAACATTTTTTTTAGGGGGGGGGGGCAAAGCATTGTCAAAGGGCACTTTGGGTTTTCATTTCAGGGGATCTGACACCCCCTTCCCGATGGACAATTTTGTCAGTTTTTATATTTTTGGAATGTACATCCATAGCTCTTCCTTCCGACAAAATTGGGTTTCTGGGCTTTAAGGGGAAAAATTTATCCCAATTTTTAGGAGGCGTCTGACACCCCATCCCGACGGAAATTTTTGTCACTTTTTTCTGGTGTTTTATAATGTCCAGTCATACTACTTCCTACTGACATAGTTTGGTGCATGGGTGAGATGGGGTGAAATCGATCCGACTTTGGGGTCTCTTTTGGGGGCTCTGCAGGCTAAACCCGACGGCTACGGTCAGGCTGACAACCTTTTTGTCAATGACTTAGATGGTCTACGTAACTTTACGGGGTCAAATGTTATGGGTAAAATGGGGTGACTATTTCGGGACAGGCTCCCAGAATACATGGGGTCCTTGATAACAATAATATTACATAAACATGATAAATATGTTCAAATATTGAGAGTAAACGTGGGAAAAATACAAACTCCTACCAAATACACATATTGTAATAAACAAAACAAAACAAAATAATGTACTGAACACACATGATATCATTTTGAAATACAATATATTTCTATTCTATTTGCAGTACATATTCAATATATTTTATAAGGGATACAGAACCATACAAACCCTAAACAAGAAAATAGAAGGAAAGAGAGAGAGAGAGATGAAACTGCCTTGTGCACAGTTCTATGATATTATGAAATAATTTTGTAGATTTGTTTCAAAAGTTTGGATCTTAAAAGCACTACGGGTAATTGTTAATAAATGAAGCTCCTCTGTAGTAGAATGTTCTTTTACAGTTATTGATTCTCGGTTTTGGGGAGACTGAGATTCCCTATAGAACGCAGAAAATACATGTATGGTTTAATTGGAGTATAGGGCGTTTGATATAATACAAGTACAAGATCATTTAAAATTTTGAATGTTCTTCTTGAAATACACTCAATTTAAAGCGTCATGGATATGAGAAGTAGGGGTATGGGAGTATGGATTTATTTTTAATATGGTTCTTCTTGCTTTGTTCTGAAGTTTTTTGTAACAAATCTAGATATAGAGGCAGACTGCAAAACTTTATCTGCGTAGTCAAAATGGGGAAGAATTATAGCAAAATATACAATTTTGAAAATAAATCCATTAACAAAATCCCTCAGTCTTCCACTCTGTTTCAATTTTGCCTATTTCTGAGCACATTTCCCCCCCAACTTGTTTATTCCATTTAGCCTAAGCTCTTTTTCATTAAAAACTCCAAGATATTTGATAGGGTCTATGTTCGTTAATTTTTTATTATGAATTTTTAAATCTAAATAACTGTGCCTTGCAAACATCTATCTCCTTCAAAATAACATACTACAGTTTTTGTACAATATCTCTTTCTATCAAAGCCATAAAGTCTCAATCCAACGCCTTCTCTCTCCCTTTCTCGCCATCTCTATCGGTCTTCTCTCTTTCTTTACTTCTACTTTCTCTCTTTTCTTTCCCACTTATTTGGTCTTTTTCTATAAATTGTGGTTCTTGCTCGTCATTTCATTCCTAAAAAGAAAGAAAAAAAGGAAGTAACAGATTTACCAAAATAAATAAATAAATAATACAATTTTAGAATTTCCTTCGACACAAACACTTTACCTCTCTAATAAAATAATTGTGAATGGTTAGGGTTATATTAGTTTGTACATCTTCTTTAACAAACGTAAACCACAGAATTCCATATGCTAAGGACAACTATACATAATTCAAAACGAACCACCAGCTCCTGAATACAAAGCATCAATTATCATAAATACGAAGCAATCAACTCAAAATCGACGTTGGCCTGTTAATTATCATTTTAGCGAAAACCCCCATACATCCAGCATAATTTAGCAGATTTCGTAGGTATCGTGTCTTCACTTAGCATGATTCTCAAATAAACGAACAGTACAGCTTATTATGTCCGCGTTCATCAAACCGTGTCAAATATGCATTCATCGCTATCATGAAGGTAGCACAAATGTGCCAACAAATTGTCAAGAATTGAAAGTGACAATTTTGGGTGCATTCAGTATACGCAGATAAGCTAATTTTTTTTATTATTTTTTAATTTTTTTGATTGGCAATCAATGAACACAAGAATGAAAAGGTCTGAGGGCCTTAAATAATTTCTTTTAATTCATCAATTAAAAAAAAAAAAAAAAAAATGTGAATTCTTTTCTATTCCTCCATCACCCATAAATACATTGCCTCTAGCGTGGCTGAGGCCTGTAAAACTTATTAACAAATCCATGAGTTGAATGAGACTCTATTAACTTCATCAAATTTCAGATAAAAAAAAGTGTCGATTATGAAAGTTGGCTGAAGGTTTTTTTTTCTTTAAATCAATTAAGAGGCCTCTTTTCATTTTTCTTTCAATAAGGTGTGGGCGTGTGTGTGTTGGGGGGGGGGGGGTAGTTCTTTACAGTAACAATAACCTATCATCATACTGCAGTTTAGTGTGTTGTTTATCCCAAAATTAAATATATAGGAGTGAAGGCCGGTGATTGCCGATAATCATATCAGGCAGTCCGGTTGACTTGTTCAATATGCATGTAATTACTGGAGTGCATTTCATCGGGGGTTCATCATATATTGATACGACGCTGGTAGAGAGTGTTCGTAGGAAAGAAAGTTAATTAAAAAACCATCAGTTGCCTAGGCTTGCACATGTGAGACAAAATCAAGCATTATAAGACAGGATGCCAGACATAAATATTTAAGTTTTGTATAGTCACTGAGACGTGTATATTAACAGGGTGTTAGCATGTAACGGGACTACATTGATACAGTAGCTGAATGGAAGTACGTGCGAATGGAATGTTTTAATTCAGCATTGGGATTCGACAGAAGTCTATGTACCCGTAGAGTTAAAATCGTGGGAAACAATTTGGAAAGGTAAGTTTGGTTATGAATCTCATGCGTTCATTTTCTGTATTTGAATGATATTGTACAGAAAATCTAGTTAATAGTTTGGTTCGCAGAATAATGAAATGGGAAGTTAATGCTTTAAATGATCAATGTTACAGATATGATGTACCAGACTCGAATTCGTGGAAATGATTTAAACAGTTATCAGAATATTCTTTTCAATATTTTGTTTCATTTTCGATTTAGTTATTGTTATTTATTGGACGTACCTACATGTATGTGCAAGTAACAAAGATGTTGGTCTAATCCAAAGAGTATTTGGTAGAGCCCCTTTTTCTTGCAATTCCATCACAATTTGCTCCGAAAAGTAGTTTAAAGGCCACTTTTCAATAAATTATTATGTATTAGAAACTTTAACACAATAGTCAACAACAAAAACATTGACAAACGTAATAATCAAACTTGATTAATGTTAAATACATGTAATATTGTTAATGATGATAACGATAATGACAATAATGCTAACGCTAATGCTAATGCTAATAATATCAACAATAATAATATTAATAATATTTGTAAGAAATATGCATTCATAAAGCCCATAGTAAATTGGAGAATCTCTCTATGCGTTTTAAAACTGGGTAAATATAACAACAAAAACATCATTTTATGCTTACAATTACTCGAATTTTTATTTGCAGATGGGATTTGCTCTACTTTGTATCATGACACTTATCTGCCTTAATGTTACTCTTTATGCACAAGAAAATTCATGCAATGGTAAGCACCCCTCTTTCCTTCGACCTCCCCCCCCCCCCTCTCTTTCATCTTTTTACTCTCTATAACTATCGCACTTGATTCACTTTAAAAAATCGCACTTGATTCACTTTAAAAAATATCCCTTTCTTGCCTCTAACATCTCTTATTTTCCCCATTCTAAAATTCCGCACATTAACAATGCCTGATCTTTCAACTTGGGGCATGGTGGTGGTGGTGGGGGGGGGGGGGGGGGGGAGGGGGATGGCGCAGATTTGATAGTTTTCCCCGGGCCGTTAGGAAAACATCTCATTTGAGATCACCTCACCAGTTCACAACTTTTCCTGTGTGTGACCATGACCTGATTGGGAGACAGGCAGTGGTCAGTCACAACACCGTCCACTGATAAAGGGATTACCACCTGCTGAGTTCTTCTGCACAGTGAAATCTGATACTCAGCTGAGGTTTATAGTCTTCTCACTGCAGACCTTATACATAAAGAGCTGACTCCCTTGAACCCTGTGTTAATTCTTGCCCCCAAACAGATAACTGGAGTAGTATATATCGTGCAGACATAAAATGGCACAGTGTAAGAATCTCACTTGTATTTTATTTTAGCAAATACGACTCATGGGTGGCTATACAAGACAAGTACAAGTAGTTCAGTTTCTTTTATGTACAGGGATTTCTTCATGTGCTTTAAAAATGTTTATCATTATTATCACTACAGTCATTATTATCATTATTAGTATTATCATTTTTTGTTATCATCATTCTTACTCTTATTATCATTATTACTATTATCATTATCATCACTGAGTAGGAGATTGTCACTAAAGAAATATCTACAGGTCCTTCTGAATAATCATACTGAAGGGGGGAACTGTAAGATTTTTGAGACTATATAGAAGCATGTCCTTTATTACTGAATTACATAGTGAACATATTGAAAATTACACACAGAGATATATGCATGTAATTATGGGATTGTAATAATTTTTGGCTAAAGCTGTTAGTAATGATTAAAGTTAGTTTTTAAGGCAATTTCTCAAGCATTACATCATTACCAGACAAACAGCTCTTTATTTGTTCATATTATCCTGAAGCACCTCATTGATCAATGACAGATTATGGATTTTTGAAATGGGTATAGGGTGGGCAGGGATTAAGGAAGCAAGGAGAGCGTTTCGTTGTTCCTTACCGGCGACAGATTTCTCATCATGTTATTAAATTGATACATGATGACAAGAGGACGACATAATTATAAGATATTCCTTTTGCAAAGATTTCTTGGCTTATCAATACTATCAGCCCGGAGAGATGGTAGTAAGAAGTGTGTCAAACCAGGGAAATGTAACTAGAAGGAAAGGCAAGTCGAGAATTCCTATAGTATATGCTGGATGCCATGCCGACAACTCATCCCGCTCGAGCATGCACACCGAGCTCGTAAAAATATCGCTAGTAAATCCGCTCGATAGTTGGCTGGCCGGCTGAAGTAGGAGTAAGGGAGGAGAATTCGGCCACTACAGACAAAACCCCCCATGTTATGACTTTTTATTTCACATTAGATTTCACTTCTTACTCACAACTTGGAAGCCAATATTGTTACTAGATCATTTCTATTTTCGTTGTCTCGATCGGCATGCTCGGAAGCTATTTGCCCGCTTATCAAAATCCCATCAACCCGAGTCTGCGTCGGGGTCTGCGTCCCACCCACAGCACCTGGGGAGCACTCCGGCCGAAATATAGAAACCGACATTTCTAGACATTCTACATTGATTTATTTGTGACTGCACTTTAGAGCTTGCAAACGCACCAAAAATCCCGATCGAAAATTTCTTGAAATAGTGAATTTTTGAAACCATTATCCTTATAGACCGCCGATTTCATCGCTAAAATGTGACATTTATGTATACTTCTTCCATTGCCAGTGCTGCGGTTCCTCTGTGACTTTGCTTTGGTATACGTACGTACGGTACTTTACAGTGAGATTTAACTATACGGAGCGGCCGAAATCCCCTACTGGCCGAAAATACCCGGTCCGTCGTACAGTAGGATTTTACCCCCTCTACTATGCCCGTTGTAAAACAAATCTAACAACCTGCCGATTTTCGTGATACATGATAGAAATTATTTTTGCGGAGAATAATTAGCGTTTGAACCCACTATTTGTGAAGTCGATGATTTGAAAGCAGTACGTATTGGTGTTTGTGGAGTTCCTTCTACGGAAAATTTGAAGTTGCTAGTAATGTTGTCCAATTGCGTGTTAGACTCTATCATCGTCAATGAGTGAGCGAAATAAAGGAAGAATCAGGTGCAACTTTGTAGTACAGATTGATAAAGCTTTATTACAGTATAGCGGTGGTAGTGTCAGACAGACATATACATACAGTCAACACAGATGGCGCTGTGGTTATTAATAGCAATCAACAACTTAACTGGCGTAATCACTTCTTCTTTCCTTCAGATATTAAAACTATATAGGCCAACACAGCAGCTTTAAAATTTTGATATGGCATTTAAATACGCAAATAAACAAAAAGCATTCGACTATCAAATAACATTAGAATCTAATCAAAGAACATTTTCTGAAAAAAACAATGTATAAACACACAAACCTTAGAACACTCAAATAGCCGTTGTTGAGTAAATACCTAACGAACGTAGATCAACACATGAACTCTAAATACTCAAATAGCCCTTATTGACTTAGGCATAAGAAAGTGAATCAAGATATATGTAACATGATCAGATTACTATTTCAACCTGCTCAAAGGCTGTTAACAAACTTCACATCTATGTGTAGTATAAAACTTTAATAAAACTTAAAAACTCATATTACATACCCCCTTCTTAAATCATGAAAAAAAAAATATGGGGAAATCATATCACGGCAGTGGAGGAAGACAGCTGAGTGGGCACAGTGGCAACATTGCACGGAAAGAGAGAGAGAGAAAAAAAAGGCATAGAAAACACAGTAACCAAGCAGAACCAAGCAAGGAAGCACCAAGTATTACTGAAACAATAGGAAGCTAGCCACTGAAAGAAAAAAAAAAAATTGTGATATGCCCCTCATAAGGCAAAAAGGGTGTAGGTGTACAACGATGGTACATACTGATACATAAGAAGTGGGAATACATAAAGCAATAAGCAGGAATTATCAGCAAATAAACTTGTATTAAACAGTATGTCATATAAATATCATACCGGCATGTGAAGCCCGTGTAGATTAATGTTCTCGAAGGCACGAAAATCTTCACATTTAGGATATACATGTATACAAAACAGACACGAAATAACATGCCTGTATAGCAAAAAAAAGGGGGGAAATAGAGGTGAAAAAAAATTAATGTCCACTGAAAACGACTGACAACCGAAGCGGGAGGTGGAAACATGGGCGGGGACATAAAACATCCAGTGGAAAAGTGGGGGGGGGGGGGTGCACTGTAAGGAAAGGGGACACCAAAACACAGCGGATTTAATCGCGGACATAGTCCTGAAAATATGATGGGGGACGGCGATGGCGTAAGGGATACCGTCTGCTACCTGTGGGCATAGGAGAATTAGGAGTTACTGGTGTAGCAGACTGTGCAAGTCCAATAGGGGAAGGTCCATCTTGAGGGGTAGACAGTTTGTGTGGGACATCAGGGGGGTCAGGAGGAGGTATGGGGACCTCGGGCATACTGGTGTCATCGGGGGCATCTCGTGAATATTGGGTGTCATCTGTCGGCGTTGGGACGGGCAGACAGTCAGCATGGTCATCGTCGCTCTCAGGGACCCTGTGCTGCCAAGGGTTCGAGGAGGGAAACTCAGGGGGTACTTTCAGGCAGTCAGAACGTCGAACACAGTATGATGCGGACCGGAGTTGACTGCCCACAAACTTGCGAATGTTACACCACTCACCCTCCACACTACAGACAAGGTAGCGAGGGCGGGCCTGGGTCTTGGAGCGATCAGAACGCAGGTAGACAAGATCACCAACGTGAACGTTAGACTCTATCCCGGAGGATGGGCGTTTGGGCGATTTTGACTGTACGCTCGGACCATGATTAGAAAGACGTCTGTCATGTTGAGTTGCAATGATGTCCATGTCATGCAAAGGAATCTGTTCACTGGTGAATTGGTCACGTTGGGTCCACAGTTCACGAGCAGAAAGTCCAACACCACGGAGGCGACTGTTAAGGCGTGTAGTGGCCAAAGCGAGTGCAAGGGGGGTAACAGGGCCACCATGTGGATCATCACGAAGAAGCTCATCTTCCAGCTCGCGTACAGCTTTCTCAGCCACAGGGTTCTTGTTGATGTTTTTGGCATGACCAAGTTCGACTGCAATACCCTGCCTGTGGAGCGATTCATCGTGCTGGAGGGCTACAAATCCCGGGTCAGTACGCACAACAGCAAGAGGACCATCAAGGGGCCGTAAGGGTGTGCATAACTGAAGGAGAGCATTGCAGAGGGTCTCCTTGCGTTCGTCTGGTATCAAGGTGCTCACGGTATACGAAGTGACAGTTTCTCGGAGTACGAAAATGAGCTGGCGCGAACGCTTGATGACATCTGCTGCAAAGGACACCCCTACCACACTTGGGGGGTCACTCGTAGACTGGGGAGTTGCAGCGTGAGGAACATTCCGGAGGGAGAGACAACTGTGGCAACCGACAGTCACCTGGTGAATGGCTGCATCGAGGTCCAAGGCATAGAAGTACCGAGACACCACCTGTTTGAGTTGATGTGGCGTAGGGTGGCTCAGCTGGAGATGAAGGGCAGTGAGAACTCCCTGGAGTACATTACGGGGAACAATGATACACTCCCGCTGCGGCAAGAATGTACGGTCCTGCCATACTACTAGTAAGCCATCATTAGCAATGGTGGCAACCTGGAGATATCGCTTCACATCACGAATATCTGTTAGCTTTTTAGAATGGCAAGTACCCTGCACGAGATGAGCATGTGTGCGGCGAAGGGCTGGGCATTCAGACTGGATCTTTCCCCATGCATGGCGGGACGTGAATGGAAGTCGACTCTTCCCTGAGAGAATGTCTTCAATGGAAACGAGATGGACAACGGAGTCTTCCATTTTAGAGATGAAGGCACATACCTGGCATTTTGAATCATGACATGGGGGAGCATTTCTGCTTGCAAAGTCGGCGGGGACATTAGTTGAGCCTGCCAGATGACGTAGGGAAACCTGGTACCGGCTCACCGTCGCGAGAAATGTAGAGACCCTCGGACTGGCAGAAAATTCCCCACGACATAGCTTTTCATAGGCCCGGACACACGGTTTGCTGTCAGTAAGGATGCAGACAGAGTGGCATGACTGAATGATGTATGGGTTGAAATGCTTGGTGGCAGTGGCGATGGATAGTGCCTCTACCTTACAAGGAAGCCAGGTAATCTGTCGGCTACGAAGCTTCGCGCTGAAGAATCCCGCAACTAACGGTTTCTGGTCCCGTGTGATATACAGGGTCGCACCAAGACCATAGTTCTTAACGGACCCGTCGGTAACTATCCACAATTGGTCAGATGAACGTGGCAGAGTACAGTCTGAGAAGACCGAATGACAGACTGGGCCTTGTTGAAAGCATTGTGTAGCCCATCTGTCCAGTGAATGCAGTCCTGAGTTTTCATACCGGCAATGGAGTCATCAAGGGGGCTCAAGTAGGAAGCACAATTAGGGAGCACACGGGCAAGCATCTTGTAGGCACCAATGAAAGATCTCATGCCTTTCACAGTAGAGGGAGGTGAGCAGGTTGACAGAGTTGTCACTCTGTGTGGACTTGCTTTGAGAGTTCCCTCAGACCAGACCCATCCTAAGATAGTGGTGGTCTTTGGACAGACGGTAGTCTTGGATGGAGAAAGATGGAGTCCATTGGAGGCTAGAGCCTGTAAAACCCTGGACCAATTCCGCAAAAGTGCCTGTGGGGTGTCGGCACCACAGTACAAGTCATCTGCGAGCTTGACAACAACCCCCTCAAACAACAAATCTCCAAGTACTCGACACATCAATTCCTCTAATGCAGTTTCTGAACCCGGCATACCCATGGCACAACGGGTATACACTCTGATACCTCGGAAAGGCGTAGCAACACCACAGTACTTCATTGACTCACGTGAGAGAGGTATTTGGTAAAAAGCACTTGCAAGATCAGAAGCAATAATGTACCTCCACTGTCCTATTTTTCTCAACGTGGAATCAACATCTGGTAGAACTGAGGGCTGTGGCTTGGAGTAGCGTCCAACATCAGCAAAGGCCGTTACCAACCTGGAACCTCCATTGGGATTTTTCACAAGGAATGACGGATTAACATATTCAACCGTAATGCCAACATCCTCAGGGCGTGCGAAAACACCAAGCTTTTCCAAATCATCAAATTTGCCCTGCAACTCAACGAGCTTATAACGGGAATATAAGGGGAGGCGGCCCTTGCCCTGTGGGGGTTGTACAGGGTCCATGTTCACAACAGCCTAAACGGTCCAGAAGCACCATTATAGCCCTTGAATGAAGGGCTAAACACACCATCATACTCAGCATGAAGAGACTGAAAGTCATTCCTAGCCTTAGAGGGAAGAATACCATCAGGATCCACAACCACAGACTGAGAAGACTGGGGAGGTCCTGTCCCTCTAGGTGACATAGAGGGTACAGCATTCTGATCCGAGATGAGAGGGGCGACCTGATCGCCATCCTGCGCAAGCACGGGGCAAACCTGACACAAATGTTCATTGCGATGAATAATGCAGGGAGCCTCAGAAAGATTGGGAATGCGAATCCTACCCGCTACGCACGAGACTATGCTGGGGGCTGGAAAAAATTCTGTCAGTGTGGGGGTAGGAGGGGAATCTGTACGAGGCTCCAAGACCAGGGTCTCATCATCTGCGAACTCCGGAGGGAGGGCAAGCTCAAGAAACTCACCTGGCCAGAGGTTGGTTGTTTTAGGAGGGGCACGAAGAACATGTGCACGGCGTACAGCATGACCAGCCGTAAGCTTACCATTGGAACCATATGCATACACAGTGCCATCGCCTAAGGTAATCTGCCGCTTGGCTGGCCGAATAGCCACATCGTTACGCTCCATAAAGGGAGTGCCAGCCAGAACGTCAACATCGAGATTCTCAACGACCAATCCCTCAAAATGAAACACATGGCTACCACGACACAAAGAGAGACGGGTTTCACCAGTGACCTGCAAGGGGGATGATCCATCAGCCTGGTGAGCCGACTGGGAGGTGGGGGACACATTACAACCTAGGGCATGCGCCGTAGAGGCACGCATCATATTACCAGTAGCACCACTATCAAGCGTTATACGAACGGCATGATGGTTATAAAAGGCATCGAAATATGGAGACTGACGCACCTGGACACGCAATGTAGAGGAAGTTTCCTCCTGGTCTGGAGCAGACAAAGCATCAGACTCAACATGAAATTCCTGCGGGTCAAAGTCAATTGTCGGGCCTCCCTCATTGTCAAATATCTTGGCAACCTGCCGGGCTTTGGCCATGTATCGCCTATCAGTTTCAGGGAGGTAGAAATGGTTACTTGGGCGACCAGCCTGAACACAGAGGGGGCAAGACTTGGCAGGCTTGGAGCGAAATCTAGTTGGAGTCTGCGATTGCGCACGCCGGGGAGCGGACTGGTTACGACTGCGAGGTGGAAAGGCAGCTGTACGCATGGCCCTAGAACACTCAACCGACTCTAAAAGACTAGTAAGGGCTTGGGAAATCTCAGGCTTGAGAGAGGCAAGGGTTCGTGACCGGAGCTCTGTGCCATACCTCTGCTTAACTACCTTGGGGAGGTCTGGGTGCAACAAGTCAAGCCACTGCAAAACAATGAAATTCTCGATTGTCGGTGTGAGCTCTTCATCTTCAAGGATGGGATCACCGTGATGGGTGATACCCCCACCAGATGTCAACAAGTTATCCTCTACAAAGGCAAGTATTTTCTGATACAAGTCCTCTGGTCTCTCGTCCGATTCCAATTTTATGTCACAAAAATCAAGGAAATGGGCACCTGTAGATTGGAACCCATCATGGAGCCTTATTGTTGCCCAGATGTCATTCAACGATGTGGAATTGCGAACAATGGAGTTCCTAGCAATCACAGGGCAGAAATTGGCTATCTGGCCAAGCATTAAATCTAACAGGTTAGCCTTTTGTTGGGCAGTTTTGCGCGACTCTGAAGGGGTTTAGGTCGGGTCATCCACAAAACCCCTTGTAAGATTTGATTTAGTCTTCTTGCCCCATGTAACTGATTCATTCAAGAAGGGAGCAAAGTGAGGGTCTAGGTTTAGGGTATACAAGAGATTCTGTCTCCAACTCTCAAATGAGGTAATGGTTTCCACCTTGCCCAAGCACCATTGCTTGGGTACTTTGGGCATAGCACACGCCATTGTAAGGCTGTGGGACTGTACACTACTTTAACCCTTTCGAGACAATTGACCACATTTTGTGGTTTGGCTCAATAACTTCTGAATCAGAACTCTGAAAAATACACCAGATGCAGGAGTAGAAAAAGCAAAAATTTCTGCACACATTGTGTCCATTTTTGTTGCATGATCATATTGCGTTTGATGCCAGGAATTTTGAAAAGGAGAATGCGCTTCAAAATCCTTAAATTGGCAACACATTGAGAGGTTCAAAATCATTGTTTTTTATCAAAATTGGCAACTTTTTCAACTTTTCGCAAATTCTTTTAACCATGTATATTGTTTTCAAAGACATTACCCCTTATTACAATCTTGTAGTACTAAAAGAAAAATATTATTGTTGCCAATTTGAAGAAAAAAATGTGATCAATTTAGCCCTGAAATAATTCCTGTCCTGAAAGGGTTAAAGCTCACTGATACTACTAGTCCACGGTAAAACTTACATTTACGGTGCACCCGGCTGTAGTTTTCCCAGCAAAGTTTCTCCCAACATGGAGCAAGTATTACTTAGACTGTGGGTCGAAATCCAGTGCTGCCACCACGAAATAAAAGAAGAATCAGGTGCAACTTTGTAGTACAGATTGATAAAGCTTTATTACAGTATAGCGGTGGTAGTGTCAGACAGACATATACATACAGTCAACACAGATGGCGCTGTGGTTATTAATAGCAATCAACAACTTAACTGGCGGAGACTGACAGTATCAACGGAAACGTCTGGTCCAGCATGTCTATATAGGGGCTGGTAGAACTAGAAGAATGGGCCTTGGGCTTGAGTTTTGCATCAAACCCTTAGACTCGATCCATTGATCAAAACGGTGTGGTAATTTTTGTTCTAGTTACATTTCCCTGGTCAAACAACATGACGAACTCAGTTTTACAACTAACCCAATCGTTACTGCTCATGCCCGTGCCGGGCTAGGCTCCGTGAATCGCGAAGCGAACAACTAGCATTCTGTGTAGTGGAGATGTATTACCGCCTGTGACAAAGACTATTTCTGCCAGAATTCCCCGACTTTTAAATGGCAAAATGAATTTTCGGTGCGGTCCAGCCTCCAACACCCCACTTTGCAGTCTGGTGTTATAGACCGCTTTCTTCCACATTCGTCGTGTAGACTGAGTTTTGTGATGGTTTCATATCATTGGAAGAAATCGTAAGAATTCAAGCTGGAGTAGTTGAATGATTGTTCTTCTTGTAGTATGAGGTTCTTTGCGTGATCAATTTCGAAAAATGCGAGATAGCGTGGAGTAGGCGGGTATAGACGATGATTGTCAAATTTATTATAGAATTATATACATGTAATCAAGGACTATATAGTAAGATCAATGAAAAGGTATTGAAAATGAAAGAGCGTTTCGTTGTTCCCTCACTGGCGACACATTTCTCGTCATCATATCAAATTGATACATGATGAAAGGAGGCCGACATAGTTATACGATATTTCTTTTGCAAAGAAATTATTGCCTTATTAAAGTACACATTCAAAGAAAATCACAAATATGATAAATAATGTATCACTAGAAACTGGCAAGTGAACAGATAGCAATCGTATCAGTTTAAAGTCAACTACATATTAGGTAATTAAACAATAATACAAATAAAACTACCTCCCAGCATCTGCGATATACAAGCGCTTCGCCAAAAAAATAACAATGTTTCAATGACGTCAATAAAGGGAACAATCCTGTCCAAGCAGACGACGTCCCATAAAGAATGAACATAAATGCAGTGCAGTTATTTCTCAAATTATAAAGAATTTAGTGTATTCAAACGTGCCCATATTTCACACCATTCTAAAATGGGAATGAAACAGATTCTGATTACTGAAATCTTTTGTTTGTAAATATATAGGATGAGGGTTAATGAACAATCAAAGAAACCACACTTTCAAATTGAAAAGCCCGCTGAATGATTGCAAGGACGGTATTTATCCCTCATTCAACGCCGAACGTCCAGCGGTTGTATGCAGCTGTGAATGAAATGGCGTCTATTTTATTTACAAGCAACTGATTCCTTTATTCTTGTAATGCTTCATTTTCCATCCAAATAAACCCATGCACAGGGTTTAGAGTGAGGCAATATATGGATTAAACATGATAGACTAATGCTAGTGAAGTGAAATAACTGAGGAGAAGATGACAAAACAGGCACTGAAAATATGTGAGATGTTATGGGACATCGTCTGCTTGTGCAATTAACGTCCTCCCTTTGACGTTACACATTTCAGCGGCTTTCGGAGAGCTGTTCAGGTGCTATGTCGGGGCTGTATTTTAGCAATTTGTAATTGATAATAATCATTACTTCGAATGTTTGCAAGCGTCGAATTTTGACAAACTTGTCCGGTCTAAGCTTCACCTACGCAAAAATGAAAATTAAGTCAGTTTTAAAAATCAATGAATATCTACTTAAATACTATCAGACCGGAGAGATGGTAGTGAGAAGTGTGAAACAACATCGACGAACTCAGTTTTACAACTGACCCGATCGTTACTGCTCATGCCCGTGCCGGGCTCCGTGTATCGCGGAGCGAACAACTGAGCATTCTGTGTAGTGGAGATGTATTACCGCCTGTGACAAAGACTATTTCTGCCAGAATTCCCCGACTTTTAAATGGCAAAATGAATTTTCGGTGCGGTCCAGCCTCCAACACCCCACTCTGCAGTCTGGTGTTATAGACCGCTTTCTTCCACATTCGTCGTGTAGACTGAGTTTTGTGATGGTTTCATATCATTGGAAGAAATCGTAAGAATTCAAGTTTACATATCACAATACATTACAAGGTATAACACATAACCATTTGATACTATCATTGAAAAAAGGGTCCTTGCGTTAGCACTACCAGCACTAGCCCTGCCCATAAAGAGGAGACAATAATCCAAGAAACAAAACAAACACACATTAAAAAAAAAAAAACCCAACCAAACCAATAAAAACCCGAGACAATGAGCAGAAATGTTGAGATCACTAAGCAGAGCGATCAAAATATAAAGAAAAAGAGGAAATTGAAACCTCTCTTTCGTCAGATCATTCATTTCATATACATTTTATCTCATCAATATTATTACATGTGTGCACTGTCATGTTTAAAAATCCAGCTGCTAGTAGATATTAGGAAATGAATATAGGCCTATATCTTTTAACAGCAAATCTAAAGGCCTACCCCGGCAATACACAATGCACATGCATATCTCAACCTATATAAGACTGCGAATAAGACTAGTAAAATATGGTGCCAGCTCTACATCAAGGTTGTCACTGTAGGGCTGGCAAACTTTTGTTTACACTGGAGATTAAGTGGACTCTCTCTGTGTGATAAGCATTACACCACCATTCATGCAGCCATAAAATCTAGTCAACTTTCACCCCACTTGTAGTGGCCAAGTGGTGTTTTCCTCATTAAAAAAAAGAAAGAAAAGAAATATATATATATATATATATATATATATATATAATTTGCCCATACTACGACCCGAGCTATTACTAATGAAAATATTAGACGGATATTAGGTCATAATTTGCTAAGCCCTCAAAATCTTTTCTTAAGATTTCTTTGTTTTTAGATGATAAATAACAAGATACTAGCAGTACTAAGATGCTGTGAATTTCTTTCCTCCTCGAGTGGAATATCAAACAAATAAAAGGGGAGGGGAAATACTCATAACCTGGCCTGGTACGTAAATTCCAACAACGTTAACGTGCAAGAAGCACGTGTAAAATATATGAGGTATGTGCGTACGCGACACACGCTCACGCTATCTCGAAACGAAGCGCTGTGATGTGGTGCGGGGAGCCTTTGAAGTGGAAAGGTCATAGCACAGGGCAGTCTAAAGCCGTGATCTAGCGTTGTACATGTAAGCATCTTTTGATACAAGGAGACAGTGTGAGACTACACTTAACATGCTTCATGTAAATTTTCTTTTCACTACAAAAGCTGTACGTGAGCTTTGAAAGAAAAGAAAGTAAATTTAACTGGTCTGAGGTCCTAGAGTCACAGGACTGCAACAAACCTTATAACATGTGAATTTATATGCTCGTGCAGTAGTTAAAAATTCCATGAACATACATCGGAAAGGGAAAAAAATCCTACTGATTTTAACTAATCAGAGCCCTTACAAATCAAAGCAATAGGCTACGAATTGAGGAAAATAAGGAACAATTATAGTCAGCTTATCGTCGAATGCATCTTTTCGTATGTGTCTGCAGCAACAGTACGTCTAGTCGATGGTTCATCAAGTACCGAAGGAAGAGTGGAAGTTTGCTACCAAGGACAATGGGGAACCGTTTGCGATGATGCGTGGGACCTGACTGATGCGAACGTCATCTGTCATTCCCTTGGACTAGGTTCTGCTCTCGAAGCTCTCTCTTTAGCTGTATTCGGTGAAGGCACAGGGACTATTGTTATGGATAACGTCGACTGCTCCGGGAGCGAAACGAGTATCTTCGAGTGTGGGAATTCTGGTCTTGGAGTCCACAACTGTGAACATTATGAAGATGCAGGAGTACGTTGTTCAGGCACATCAGGTAAAATATTGACTTAATTTTAATTTGGGATAAAGTATGTTTGACTGCGACATTTTATAATCACAAAGAAAATTATTAAACGAATGATTAATATACACAGCATGTTTGTATTTAGACCGCATTGTCATATCTTGACTTTCTCGGAGATTGATGTATGTTTCGGTATAATGTGACTTGAGCTGCTAATATGTTTGTCAAATGGAGGGTAGATACACCCACGATTACGATTTAGAAGGGGGATACATGCCCCCCAAATATGGGGAATATCAGTGGGAGCTACTATTCTGCCGATAGGTCAGTGAAACCGTCCCAGGAATATATACCTTGAAGCGAAATAAATCTCGAGCTCAAATTCAGACTTTCTTTATGTTTGCTTTCTTCATAAAATACTATGGTACCTACAAAAAAAAAAAAACAGGAAAAAAATCATTCTTGTACAATTTGAATCCTAGCCAATAGAAAAAAACACCCCCCAAAACAACAACAAGCAAACAAAACACACCCAAAAAACAGTGAATTTATTTATTAAGAAGGGGAAAAATGAATATCGTTGCAAGCAACTTTTCGTCTGTGTCTGCAGCAACAGTACGTCTAGTCGATGGTTCATCAAGTACCGGAGGAAGAGTGGAAGTTTGCTACCAAGGACAATGGGGAACCGTTTGCGATGATATGTGGGACCTGACTGATGCGAACGTCATCTGTCATTCACTTGGACTAGGTTCTGCACTCGAAGCCGTCTCTTTTGCTGGCTTTGGTGAAGGCACAGGGAATATTGTTATGGATAACGTCGACTGCTCCGGGAGCGAAACGAGTATCTTCGAGTGTGGGAATTCTGGTCTTGGAGTCCATAACTGTGAACATTATGAAGATGCAGGAGTACGTTGTTCTGGTACATCAGGTAAAATATTGACTTAATTTTTATGATAGGGAACAAGTGTGTGCGACGTGTAATTACAAGGAATATGATTTAACGAAATTGATGTACATAGCACGGTGGCATTGAATTTTTCGATCATGTTAATAAATTACCCCTTAACTTTCTTAGAAATTGCTGATTGTTTCAAGACAAGGTGACATTATAAGAATGAATTGAAACGTTCTGAATTCAATCTTCACGTTTCACCCTATTATTGAACATGGACAGAGTAAGATTTTACGTCAAATACAATTCGCTAATATATAGTAGAACCTTGGCAAAATTGTCTAGAAAACTAAAACCTTGATCGCCTTCATTATTTTAATCAAATGAATGATTAAGGTATACGCGTAGTATTAGTAAATTAATCTACTGGAAAGCGATCGGACCAAATTTGTTGGAAACGAGCGTGCTACAAAACTGGAAAAATCAAATTGCGCGTAAGAGTTGAACCATTTAGTATTGCTCTTACGCTAGCTCTTCTAATTCAGTAATGATGCATGCTGTCTTGTTCACCTGGGAAAGCCTCATCCATTTATAATAAAATTGTTAAAAAGTTTCACTCTGATCCTTGATGAATCGTCATGAATCGTAAACCTATAAAGGTAACATTTCACGGAATAAGAAATCAATGAAACAAACTGAAATCGATAATATCCTACACGAATGCACGTGCATGTATATTATATATTTAAAACTAAGACTACTTTCTATGAACAGATGTCTTTCCGGATGGTAGTCCTTTGGGCATAGAAAGTGGGGCCATCCCAGATTCGAGCTTCAGTGCTTCGAGTGAGTATAACGATGGTCATGGGCCATGGAGAGGGCGGCTAAACATAGCTGGAGAACCAGACTTATGTGGATGCTGGGCAGTAGGAATAGCCGACGACAATCAGCATATTCAGGTAAGACTGCATTTATGAACTTCTTTCATGTCGGTTTGTATTCCTCGTGAAATGACATAGAAATACTCCTACGAAACTATGTTACATTATTGTGGAATTCCATTGATATTGTAAATTTTGTTAGTGATAATACATAGACATTGTATTATCGAGTAAAATGTGCATTCTAGTATGTCCCATCATCATTTATCATGTTGATATATAACTAGTATTATCGGTATCATTATTGCATTTTATTATTATTGTATTTTTTTTTTTAAATGTTGAAACGTTTGATTGGTCAGAAAACACATAATAATATACAAAATGTGCGTTACATTTGTTTTGCAGAAAATAAACAATCATACTGTTTGGCACATTTACATTGTAACATTAACAAAAAGTGTCATGCCTGTACATACCCCGGCCGCACCGACGAGATCACCATCAGACCAACAATAAACCGAAAGAGAGTGAGCGAGAGAGAGAGAGAGAGAGATAAAATGAGCCCTATATAACAGCAGCGACTCCGTCGGTCCCCGGTCGGTCTGGAGTCGGCCCGGCGGCACCGCCGGGGTATATTAACGCAACACACAATCTGACATTCATTATTATATAACAGAACATAGCACATCGAAACACCACAACATGGAAAATAAAATCGCGTATAAAAAATCGTGTAGAGTATTTCTTTTGAGCATTTTGTACAGAAAGATTATCATAAACATTACGAAACGCAGAAAAACCTACTGATATTTTGCCACTTTGTCATATGCTTATTATTATTGTTATTACTATTATTATCATTATTACCATCATCATCATCATCAATCATTATTGTAATTATTATCACTATCACTGTTTTGTTGCAGTTGCTGTTGGTATTATTATTATTAATATTATCATTACCATTATTTTTATTATTATCACCATTATTATTATTTCTATTATTATTATTATTATTACTATTATCATTATAATTACCATTACTATTATCATAGTTATCATCCCAAGTATTTTCTCAACTATTTATTTATTAGTTTTCCCGTCCATTCTGACACTTTTTTCATTCAATTCCATCATTGTTCACTAAAATTTCGTCCTCAGAGCCAAGGAATGTGCAAATGTATAAGTTAACTTCGTCATTTGTTATTTAAGCTGGTCAGTGGACATTTAATTTCAAAACTGTCCATTCATTTTTGTCAGATTTCATTCGAATTCGTCTTACCTGATGATCCGCTGCAGAATGCAATGATCGAATTCGTCTTTGTGCAATCAATTTCAAAAGAGTTTCGTAAACCATCCAAAGAACAAAACAGCACCCCTTTTCATTATCCATGTATGCTTCTTCATTTATCATGTTTATTGAATGGCTCCTGTCCATCGATGACGAGGATGTCGTCTTAATAATATCAGCAGTGGCGTATCTAGGTATTCTGGCGCCCGGGGCAAACTATCAAATCTGCCTCCCCCCAGGCGCGGATCCAGGGGGGGCCGAGCGGGCCCGGCCCCCCCCCCCCCCGGCCAAAAAAAAAAAGAGGGAAAGAGAGAAAGAGAAGGAAAAGAAGGGAAAGGAAGAGAAGAGAGAAAAGGAAAAGAAGAAGAAGAAGAAGAAGAAGAAGAAGAAGAAGAAGAAGAAGAAGAAGAAAATTTGAAAAGGAGAAGAGGCCGGGGGCCGAAAGGGCCTTGCCTCCCCCCCCCCCCGCTCCCAAAAAGAGTGAAGGAAGGGGGGGAGAGAAAAAAGAAGGCAAAAAAAAAAAAAGGAAGGAGTCCGGGGCCGAAAGGGCCTTACCTCCCAGGGTGTAGTGTTGCCTGTTGCCTCCCCCCGGCCCCCATAAAAAGAGAGAGAGAGAGCAGGAAGGAAAGTAGAAAGATGAAAAAAGAGGGAAAGAGAGAAGGAAAAGAAAGGAAAGGGAGGGAGGAGAGAAAAGTGAGAAAGGAAGAAAAAATTAAAAGAGGAAGAAGCGCGGAAGCCGGGGGCCGAAAGGATCTTGCCTCTCCGTTCTCCCTCCCCCTCCCCCTCCCCGGCCAAAAAGAGGGAAGGAAGGGGAAGGGGAAGAGGAGAGAATGGGAAAAGAAAAAAATGAAATGAAAGAGGAAGAAAATGGGGGGAGAGTCCAGGGACTGAAAGGGCCTTGCTTCCCAGGCCCCCTTTCAAAGGGGGCCTGTTGCTTTCCCCCCCCCCCCCTCGCAAAGAGAGAAAGAGAGGGAGCAGGAAGGAAATTAGAAAGAACAAAGAGGGAAAGAGATGAAGGAAAAGAACGGAAAGGGGGAGAGGAGAGAAAAGGAAAAAATAGGAAGACAAAAGAAAATGGGAAGAAGGATACCGGGCGCCAAAAGGGCCTTCCACCCCCCCCCCTCCATAAAAAAGGGAGAAAGAAGGAAAAGGGATAGATGAGATAAAGGGCAAAAAAGAGGGAGAAGAAAAGGGAAAATTAGGAAGGAGGCCGGAGGCCGGAGGCCGAAAAGGCCTTGCTCCCACGTTGTCTCATCTCCCCATCTCCACAAGAAAAAAAAAAAACAAAACAAAACAGAGCAGGGTGAAAGGGAAAGAAAAAAGAGGATATAAAGGGAAGGAAAACGCGGAGGAATAAGAAAAGAAAACAGAAGGGATGTAAGTTTCCTGGAAATGAAAAAAAAGCTTAATATCAATAAAGTAATTTAAATGCTTATCAAAGGCATTACCATTCTGAATATCTATATGTTAAAAATTTAAGAATAACAATTTCATCTCATTTGATAACAGATGGGTGAACATAATTTTGCTGTAAACTAGTTTTGCTATTATGTGCTGTATAATTAAAATGGTTTGTTTGTTAATTCTATTATGTGCAGTATTTTGTTGTTATTAATGTGTTTATTTAATAAAGATATTTCTATAAGGGGAAAACGGACCTTTTTTTTTTTTTACAGACGTGTATCAATCAGATATGATTATTTACGTCTGGGACGTCAGGTGCGATTTTCCTTAGTGAAACGCCTTGCCATTCTTGTGGAATACTGGAATACTCTCTTCTGTTTTTTAAACATTACAAGCCAACCACTTTTGGTTTTAATCATGTCAACAGTTATCCTTAAGACGTTTAGATACTGTTGATGATATTTCCACCTATTTTCAACAATATAGTGGAAAATCAAATTTTAACATTTCTTCAAAATATTCATGTTAACAGTAAAATTTTGCATGGATATTATATTAGTATTATTCTTTTACAGGCACGAAGAAATGCAATAATGACCATGCTTTGGCGTGTAAGTGTATCATTACACTTATTGTTTTATTACATCTTGTGTAATAGTATGCATACCAGCTTGTGGAACTTTTTCGTACTTTTACTGTATGAAAGAAAGCGTTTGGAACTTATAGTGCCCACAGGGCTGTCGCTAAAGGGGGGGGGGGGGTGACACCCCCCTCCCCCAACGCTATGGATATCGTCGGGAAAACTGCGCTACCGTTTGGAAAAAATGAGAAGAGGTGAAAAAAATAAGTAGGGAAGTGAAATAAGAGAAAAGGAAAAAAAGGAAAGGAAAAAAGAAGAGAAGGAAGAAAGGAAAAAAGAAAACGAGAGAAGAAAAAAAAAGGAGGAAAGGAAGAGGAAAGGAAGGAAAAGAGAGAAAAAAAAAAGGGGGGAAGAAGAAAATTAAGAAAAAGGCAAAAGAAAAATCGACAATGAATAATGGTAAAGAGAAGAAAAAGTCTCGGAGAGAGAAAGAGATGTTCTGCCTGAGGTTTTTCTTGTCGGTACGGTGGAGACGTGGAGTCGGGTCAGGCGGGGTTCTCTGTACCGACGACGGTACCGTACCGTGCTGTGCATAATTTCTGTACATTTTCACAACAAAGAGTGTTAATTTTTTTTGTTCGCTCGCTTCGCTCGCTCGCAGTATATAACTACCACCTCATAACAGGGCAGCAAGATGCTCAAAATGTCTTCTTGGGGTATAGGTTTATAGAAGAATGTTTTGTATATTTTCACTAAAAAAAGTGTCAAAACTTTTGCTCGCTCGCTTCGCTCGCTCGCAATACATAACTACTATCTTATAATCAGGTAGCAAGATGCTAAAATGTCCTCCTTTTGGGTTAGTATTATGGGCGAATATGGAATTTCTGTACATTTTCATAACAAAAATTGTCAAAATTTATGCTCGCTCGCTTCGCTACCACCTCACTACCACCTCATAATCTGGCAGCAACATGCTCAAAATTGTTTAGTCCTCATATTTGGATAGTATAGTAGAGCCGAATATCTAATTTCTGTACATTTTCATAACAAAAAGTGTCAAAATTTTTGCTCGCTCGCTTCGCTCGCTCGCAATTTATTACTACCCCCTTATAATCGGATTGCGAGATGCTCAAATGTCCTCATGTTGGGTTAGTTTTATAGCCGAATATGTAATTTCTGTACATTTTCACAACAAAAAGTGTCAATTTTTTTGCTCGCTCGCTTCGCTCGCTCGCAATAGGCTATAACTACCACCTCATAACAGGGCAGCAAGATGCTCAAAATGTCTTCTTCGGGTAGGTTTATATAGCCGAATGTTATGTATATTTACACTAAAAAAGCATGCTAATAAGGATTCACGAAACTCAGTGTTTAGGGCGGATTTCGAGGAAGTTAGCGTACATGACCATAATGACACCATCAGAAACAGACGTTAGTTATTACCCAACAAAAGATGAATAAGTAGCCCCTCGAAATCATAGGTGTCAAATTGTAAATATTTTCTTTCGGAACTAGAAACTTTAGTCATTATGATCTGTATGGACTTTAAAAATTTCAGAATGTTCTTCCGGCGGGAGTGAAAGCCCTTTATATGCTTTTGCACCCCCCCCCCCCGAGATCGAGCGTCAGATACGCCATTTGTCACCATTATTGTAGCAATATGTAGCTCACATGATTTGAAATTTGGGCCCCCCCTAAGAAATCCTGGATCCGCGCCTGCCTCCCCCCCCCCCCATGCCCAAACGCAGATTAATGAGCGCTTTTAATTTAGAAATGATGGCATCACGTGAAAATGAGTTTTGATGAACCAAATCCACGGTTGTTAGCCCAAATTTGATGATTATTGAATAAGCGAGGTCGCAACGCGACCGAGCTGCAGATTTTTTATTTCTTTTCACTCTCAAATTAAAATTTCTTATGTATTACCCTTACAAAAAAACTTTCTCTCTTTTGCGTTTTTTGCGCCACTTCAAGTGCCGCCCGGGGCACGTGCCCCCTCTTCCCCCTCCCGTAGATACGCCACTGAATATAGTAGTGTTAGTATATTATTCTTATTCTTATTTTTGTTATTACTATTATTATGATTATTATTATTATTATTTATATTATTATTATTATTGTTATTATTATTATTATTATTATTATTTATATTATTATTATTATCATTATTATTATCATTATTATTATCATTATTACTATCATTATTATTATTATTCATTATTATTATCAAAATCGAAGGTTGATTTGTTAACAACGTACAGCATCATTGGAGTGGCAACACAAGGTCGTCAGGATTACCCACAATGGGTAACAAGTTACAAGGTTGCCTGCAGTATGGATTCTGATACCTTTGATACATCGAAAGATCCCGTCAACACGACAACCGACAAAGTATGTGTTCATATGTCTATATTGTTAGAGAGAAGAATATTTTCGCCAGATAATTATGAGAAGAATAACGTTTCAATTTAGTTTTTCATTTCAGAAGGCTAGTCATTTTGAAGCATTGTAAACATGAGTTTATAACATGGTTGCGATGTACAGCTGCAACACTACTATTTTTATCTTCTGTTCTTAGTGTTCAAAATGCACGATTTTAAACTCAGGACATTTATCAATTATACACTTATGATTATTTGGTAGTACTGCTTTACATTTACATTATTAATCAATGGTTCAACTTCACTAGTTATTTTTTTCTTATCGTATACTGCTATGTATACCTATATGTACATGTAATATTTTAAAAATTTTTCATATGTGATATTTTCCCCAATTCGGCCTTTGGCCGCTATGGATTTTTATCTCCCAATATGTTTGTATATTCTCATTTGTATTAATTTTGGATACTGAAATAATAAACCTTTTATTGAATTGAATTGAATGATATCATCAACCTCTATTGAGAATATAATACTAGTAACTGTTTGGAAGTTGGAACACAGTATGAAACAGAGACACTTGAAAACCCATTGCATGGATGGAATGTTGGAACCAGAGGCAGCCTTACAGTGTATGAGTGTCGGGGGGGGGGGGGGGTGGGCGATGCCTCCTAGGAACTTTCTCTCCAGGAAACAATGTCAACAGGGGCCCGTTGCACAAAACTTGCGTTTGAAGGCAACTCAGGAAAATCAAACGCAACTTTATTTTCAGCCAATCAGAAGTGCACATTACAGACTTGCGTTTGATTTTTTAGGAGTTGCGATTAAACGCAAGTTTTGTGCAACGGGCCCCAGATGTCATCAAATGCGCGTTACTCCTTTACAAAGATTCAGCAAAATAATATACGATTGTAACGATACTGACTATCAGACATCGTATTCCATGTATAGATTTATGTCAAAACCATTATGTGGCGCTCAATGGATAAAGCCCTGTTTAATACACATGACTTTCAAGTCAATGCAATTGCAAGATAGGCTTTTGATGCTGTCTAATCCCCGTCCAAAAAGTGTGATTTTTCACATTCAAAGGTAAAAACATGATCAACACGATCACAACTACTTTCGAAAAAAAAAATCAATCAAAGCCATTTCAGTAGCCTTATATACATCACCTATTAAACATAATGTGGAACATTTCAGTGACCTCGTGCGTGATCCGAAAATGATTTCTAAAGGATATACCAACATGACCAAATGATATTTAAATTGCTCTTGACTTGATTTCTAGAAAGTCTTTGCGATCGTGTTAATTTATGATTGCAAAGAAAATATTTCAGTCCTCGAAATTAGTACATGTACTCTAATAATGGTCGTTTTTTGGGGTTTTTTTTTTTCGTTGAAGATCTTTCCCGCCAATACTGACCAAGACACCGTGGTGTACAACCGCTTGCCCGTGGCCATGCTATGCCAATATGTTCGTCTAATACCCACCGCCTGGACAAATGGAATTGCCTTGCGTATGGAGCTTTATGGAGGAAGGCCTCTTGAAGGTGAGTTTCAGGAGTCAATTGAGTCTACGGATCGAAAAGACGGAATCAGATATAGGCCCATTCATATGGTGAAAAACCGCGATTTTCTATTGACGGTGTTTTACCTTGTCGGCAAAACCACCAGCCCCAAAAAGCGCGGTTTGGGGACAAGAAGTACGGTACCAACGTACAGGCAGCTTAATTTCTTCTGTAATAATTATCGTATCTTTGCTATTATTTGATCAATTTCCATGAATCGAAAACCTGTCAAAGGCAACTCTTTACGGTACCAACAATGGTCAACGGATATTAAACCCTAGAGAGATAGGCAGCGATGACAGTGATGTAGCTGCCAAACAGTAACGGGTAAATAAAATGGCCCTACCGAACTTGTACGGGGACGGTTGCAACAGAATACAATCAAAATAATATTTTGAAGATTATATAGTCTTGAAGAATCTTTTTTGCCAGATCTTATTTGTTCGAGGTTAATTTCACATAGTAAAAAAAATTGTTTGTTGTTGGTTGTCACTTGATACTCTGCAAACTTTGTTTTTACTAGAAATGACAACGCAATCACTTGCAACATGTCCAACAGCGCAGCCCCAAACGACAACACAGCCTCCAACAACACAAACCGCGGCAACAACGCAGCCCCAAACAACAACAACAACGCAATCTCCGACAACAACACAAACCGCGGCAACAACGCAACCCCAAACAACAACAAAAACAACACAATCTTCGACAACAACACAAACCGGGGCAACAACGCAGCCCCAAACAACAAAACAGCCTCCGACAACAACACAAACTACGGTAACAACACAGCTCCAAACAACCACGCAATCTCCTACAACACCAGAAACCGCGGCAACAACGCGGCCCCAGACAACAACACAATCTCCAACAACAACACAAACCACGGCAACAACGCAGCTCCAAACAACCATGCAATCTCCTACAACAACAGAAACCGCGGCAACAACGCAGTCCCAAACATCACGAACGACCACATCGACAACAAAAAGTAAGTCGGCATATACACTGTTATTAATGCTGCCCACATTAATCGTCGATTCATTTGCGCCAAGATATCTTGCGCAGGTATCATTTTGGACAATATGACGACATATTAAACAAGTATTATTCTAAATTTCTTTTCGCATTGAGAATTGAATATTTTTAAGTGACGTGGTATCAGTGTTAAACTGTCCACATTCTGTAGACCAAATAACTATCGCTAAACATATATATATATATATATATATATATATATATATATATATATATATATATATATATATATATATATAAAGAACTGATAGGTCTCCATAACTATTTCCTTCTTTATGACAGCCTTCGGGCGATCCTCAGTCTACAGACTTGCGGCCAATGATAAGGCACTCACCGACGCTCATTCTTCTCACAAAGTGAAGTCCGTCATAGAGTGTAGCCAACTTTGTCTTGAAGACGACACTTGCAAGTGTTTCACGTACATCAAACACAAGGGGGTGTGCTTACTTGGCGAAAGATCAGTTACTGAAATACATCGTGGGGCTTCAACGTATTTTGGATAGCTTAATTTTCTGCTTTTCCATTTTTCCCCTCAAAAGTAATCTATAAAAAGGCTGTCGCGGATAAAAGCTGGAGAGAATGGAAAGAGGAAAATCTGAAGAGAAGAAACATATATAAGAATGACACAGAGAGAGAGAGAGAGAGAGGGAGGGGGGGGGGAACAACAGCAAACTATTGTATAAAATTTAGAAACCAGGGCCCATATTCATGAAACCCTACTAAGCTAGATGCCAACTAGGCTCTCGTAGGCAACTAAAACTACTAGTTGCCAACTATGTAGTAATCACCTAGCTCAACTAGTTGGGAACTAGCTTTATAGGCCAAGAGCCTGTCCCGAAATAGTCATCCCATTTTACATACGAGATTTGAATTGGCAACTTTATAGAAGTTTGATAAAATCTGAGCTGCCTGGCCTTACATGCTATCAGTGTATGTAATGTGTAAAAATGAAGCCCAGGAAAAAAAATGCACTTCAAAATCATAATGTGCTTCACAAAAGTAAACATATACAAGTGACCGGAAATTCCGGACTCATTTGCCCCCTTAGAATGCAGTGCTAGACTAAAGCGTACCCCCATACGGTTTTCGTAAATGGCAGTATTCAGTCATAGATATCTTAATAATGACATTGTATATTTGAAAACCTTTATATGCCTGGCTATTTATTTATCCTTCTTAACATCATTATACAAGACAGATATCAAAATTCAACAGTTTATTAAATCAAGCCTCCACAAAGTTACCGATACCCTTTAAAGTTGTTTAGACCATCCATGTCATTCACAAAAAAAAAAAACTTGTCAGCTCGAACGAAGCCGCCGGGTTTGGCTCCCAGAGCCCCCCATAAGGGCCCCAAAGTCGGGTCGATTTCAACCCATCTAACATATGGGCCAAACTTTGTCATGTAGGTAGGTGTATGACTATACATTACCAAAACACCAAAACTGACAACATTTTCAGTTGGGATGGGTTGTCAGACCGCCCTATAAATTGGGGCAATTTTTTTCCCCTTAAGGCCCATGGACCAAATATCGTCAGAAAAATGAGGTATGGGCGTACATTACAAAAATATAAAAACTGACGAAATTTCCATCGGGAAGGGGGTGTAACACGCCCCTGCACAAAAAACAAAAACAAAACAAAAACAAAAACAAACAAACAAACAAACAAACAAAACCCCCAAAACAACAACAACAGCAACATCAAAGTGCCCCTAAACCAAGCTTTGCTGCCCAAAATGCTCTGGATGAAGAGAAAAAACAAACAAACATTTTTTGGCATTACAACCTTAATTACTCCAAAGTGAACAATTCAATTCAGGTAAAATTTACAAAATACAGTTTTTAGTATTGTAACTTCTTGGAGTGCAATTTTATGTCAAATGATCTTTTCGATAATAAGTTATTAAATCATGAAAATTATATTGCTTTCTCAAAAGTAGTCACCTGATATTGTCAGGATCATGTAAACACACTCATTGTCCATCTGCACCTGTGTGACAAGACATACTCCTGACAATATCATTTGACTACTTTTGAGAAAGCTGAACAATTTTCACAATTTTATAACTTGTTATTGAAATGATCGTTTGACACCAGACTGCATCCCAAGAAAGTTACAATACTCAAGATTGTATTATGTAAATTTTACTTGAATTGAATGATACACTTTGGAGTTATTAAGGTTGTAATGCCTAAAAATGGTTTTCTCTACATCCAGAGCATTTTGGGCAGCAAAGCTTGGCTTAGGGGCACTTTGATGTTGTTGTTTTTTTCAGGGGCATCTTACACCCCCTTCCCGATGGAAATTTTGGTCAATTTTTATACTTTTGTAATGTACACCCATACCTCTTCCTTTTGACGAAATTTGGTCCACTGGCCTTAAGGATAAAAATTTGCCCCAATTTTTAGGGTCGGTCTGACAACCCATCCCGACTGAAAATTTTGTCAGTTTTGGTGTTTTGGTAATGTAGACATACATCTTACTTCTGACAAAGTATGGCGCATATGTTAGATGGGTGGAAATCGGCCCGACTTTGAGGCCCTTTTAAGAGGCTCTGGGGGCCAAACCCGGAGGCTTCGTTCGAGCTGACAAACTTTTTGTGAATGACATGGAAGGTCTAAGTAATTTTAAGGTGTCAAATCTTATATGTAAAATGGGGTGACTATTTCGGGACAGGCTCCCGACTATCATGTCTAGTTTCGAACTACTTAAGTTGCCAACTAAGTTTGTATTCATAAAACCTTACAAGGAATCTTGGCAGTTAGTATTAAACTAGGGACGGGTTTAGTTGCCAACTAGAGATTGACTGCTGTGCTGTTGTGTAGAATAGATTTGGTGGAAAGGGAAGAATGTGTAGACTGTAGATAATACTCTGCCAGCCTAATTTCCATAGAGCACAGGTTTTACTTGCCAAACTATTAACAGCCACTGATCGATGCCTTTTACTTAAATGCATGTGTAGGGTTTAAATGATGATTTAGGACTCCCGCATAGCTATAGTCCCACTTTTCCTCCACATTTTCCTTATTTTCCATCATTCTGTCTTTTTCTCTATTTTTTCTTTCTTTTCTCTTGCCTTATTTGTATATCAGTTTATCTTTCTTTCACAATTTTTCCCTCTTCTTCTTTTTTTTTTTGTCAGAAGAGTTCCAGTGGTGTTAGGATATTGCTCCTATAAAGGGAAAGTCCACACTGGTATTAAGTTGATTTGAATAAAAAAAGAAAAATCGAACCCCCCCCCCCCCAGATTAATGAAAGTTTGAGCAAAATCCGATAAGAAATAAGAAAACTATGAAGTTTTGAAGTTGTAATCAATCAAACACAAATTTGCGAGCTCTTTTTCCATTTGCTCAGTACAGAAAATCTCATAAATTTTAATTCTCATACTTATTGAGGGAGGAATAGATTTGTTTCATACAGTTTTTGTCTAAAAACATATGAGAAATGATTATTTCTAAATTGCATGTATGATTGAATATTTTCTTTAGAGAAAATGGAAATTCAAACTTCCAAAAATCATAACTTTCTTATTTCTTGTCATATTTTGCTCAAATCTTCAATGATCTGGTTTTTTAAAACCTTTCTGTTTAAAAAAAAATCAATTTGTAATGAGGGTGGATCTTCCCTTTAAAACATATATCCACCTAAAAAAGCCTCTGGATCTCTACTTGTAAAAATATGTGTCCCCGACGAATGTGTAAGGATTCAAATGCAACGTGCAAAAAGTCATATGATACAGTATTTTATTCTTTATGAGGTAGGGGGGGGGCAAGTTTGAAATTAAATTTTTCAGAATAACAGAAAGAAAACGATTTGTTTTCTCTTTTGTGGTGATTACAGAATAACACCACCTACAGTTAGGCTTGTTTATGCACAAGTTAAAGTCGTACGAACTTCCACATGTTTTTTACTCTATGCTTACATCCAACAATAATCATCACTCTTACCCTACCAGACAGGCTAGCCACTGTCGCCAGCCGCGAACAAGAACCCTCTTTGTCAATAAAACTTTCACAACATCTGGACCTAAACTTTGGGATTCCCTTCCCCAAAATATTATTGAAACTTCTATTAAATAATCATAAGTTTAAAAGAAAATTAAAACATCATCTCTTACTAACATACAAGGAAAAGCCAACCCTCCAAAAATATCCCGGATACAAGCCGCACGTGGAAGTTTGATCTGATCTCCCTCTTTGTCTGTTTTATGTTTTTGTTTTGTTTTTTGTTTAAACAATTTACTTTCCCTCTCATACTCCCTTTCCTGATTTCATCTCTTTTCCTCTATCAACCTGTCCCTCATCATCTGCTTCTTCATTTAGGTCAGCCTTTGTGTGTTTATTAATTAAGTTAGTTAGTTAACGTATACTATATGTAAAAAACATTAATTAAGTTAGTAAGTTAACGTATACTATATGTAAAAAACAAAACAAACAAACCAACGAACAGATTTTTGAATCATGTATATAATTATAATGATTTTTAATTTGGAACATGCTATTTACAAGCTCCGCTTCTTTGCCAGTTCCCTTTCGTTACCTCTTCGATTATTATTATTATCAAGAAACAATTGAAACGTGTGTACACAACTCTCTGTTATAACATTTATTTTAGAAAACTATATGTAAAACAAAGTTCATATGAGTTTCTTCTACAATATAAACACTTAATATGATTTATGAATTGGTATCGAAAAATAAATGAATCTTGAATATTGAATCTTGAATGGTATTCATTACATAAATCATAATTTATATATTAGATAAAGTCATTTTCATGGGAAAAGCTACAGGACTTTAGCAATTCTGAACAATATGTATGTGTGATCCCCATCTCTTCCGAAATAATTATACCCTCTCTTTATTTTTGCGGCCACTATCTTCACTTCTATGAATTGTCTGACCAGTGGCGGAACCAGGATTTCTTGAGGGAGGGGGCTCAATATTCACAAATTTTTCTGGAAAGCAAAAAAAAAAAAAAAAAAAAAAAGTCCGCCACTGTGTCTGACCATGTCATGTCTCTAACGATTGGCGATGTATAACGATTAGTTGCCAACTAGTGATTTAGAGGTTCTCTACATCAACTCTGAATTTTGAATGAAATTTACTTGCCAGCTAAGCTCAATCAGGTTTTTATAAATACCATTTCGATCTAGTTGCCGACTAGCGTAGATTTAGTGGACAACTAGAGGCAGTTTAGTTGCCAACTAGGCATTATGAATAGGGCTTAGTTGCCAACTATAACTTAGCAAGGTTTTATAAATACCTACTAGTGCCTAGTTGACAACTAGGGAGCATTTGTAGTTGCCAAATAGCTAAGTAGGCTTTTATGAATTTGAGCCAAGAATTCTGAATAGTACATATTCTTCAAAAATAGTGAATTAAATTGTATGAGAGAGAAAAAAATGATTTTCATTATGAGGGGATTATCCTTACCCTCATTATTGAAAGAAACAGCTGAAAACAGTCTTTTCATAGGGTTTTAAAAGTCATGTTGCATTTGGGTCATGATCGCCTGTGATCCTAACCATGGTAACGTTTTCACGGTTTTACCCCAATCCGCAACACTGAGTTTCTACATGTAATTTTCGAAATGCTGCTGCTCGGTAAAGTATGCAAGGATGCATGCCATCCAGGTATCATTTAAAAGCATGATACTTCTAGTTTATGGAAAATAGATAATTATTGTCATAGAGCACATAGTGTTATCACAATAAACCTTTGTTTTAGGGTTTCGGGGTTTTTTTCGGGGACGCACTGTTTATATACACACACATATATATATTTATATATATATATATATATATATATATATATATATATATATATATATATATATAATAGCAAATAGTGTATATATAATACGCGCTGTCATTTGTAAGATTCGCATCACGTGACGTGCAAAAATTTTGTTATAGTCCACGATCGTGCACTATAACTTTGATTTCTGCACTGGGAATCCCGTACGTGTTAAATAGTTAGGGGATGAGTCATTTGTTCACGATTGCTATCGTTTGAATTTCATCGTTCTCAGCATTCAATTTCAAGTTTTTGTAGTTCAGAGTGTTACACATCATTAGAGAGCTAACATTTGGAGTTCATTTTGTGAGATAAGCAACTTTTGTAGAGTTAGGAAATCAGCAGTAGATCTAGACTATAAATTTATAGACCTAGGGCTGCCTTATACACAATACCGGTTATAGATCTAGGGGTCTATTTACTATAACAATTAGTTCATGTTCTATCTAAGCACCATTACTGGACTATATGAACTCCCAATACTAAATTATCCCTCGTGCAGGTCTATTTCACTTCGGCCTGCGGCCTCGGTGAAACAAAACTGCACTCGGGATAATTTAGTATTTGTCATGCACATAATCCAGTAAAGTGAATGATAGACCATGCACTATTTATATAATATAATATAATATAATTTAGTTTTGTTTTGGCAAGTAACATCTTTTCAATTTCACTTATAATTATTCCTGTTGATTTATGTTGCCAGATTTATGATAGTTCTGTTCTGTTGTCTTTAGTTTTGTTAAGTTGCTTATTATTATTATTTGTTTCATTCTGTTTGATTTAGCAAATAAACTTGAAGAAGGCCAGGAGCCGAAAGCTTGCAAATACACCGAGTGACCTGCTTCATTCTGTACCATTATATTCTCTCTTCACATATATAATATAATATATATATATATATATATATATATATATATATATATATATATATATATATACATATATCAGAGAATCGCGTTGAACAGAGGAATACTGAAGCTTTTCGTCTTGCACTCATCAGAGTAAAACCGTAAGAATGAACAGAAAGCCGAACTCGAACAATATAAACCGAAACAAATGGAACAAAAGGAGCGAAATATAACAAGCTATAATTGGCTGTCTAATTATAATGGTAAATTAGGCATATTGCCATCTGGTTTATGTAATAACGGGATAATCACTGAAATAATACGAGCGTCCTCCGTTTATATTGTTCGATTTCGGCCTTCTGCTCATTCTTGATTTTTTAATATGATGAGTGCAAGACGAAAACCTTCAGTATGCCTCTGTTCAAATCGATTCTCCGATTTTGTACGACATGTTCCAAACATATTTTCATATAATGTATAGATAATATATGTAGAAATACATACATACATATACAAACACACCCTCTTGCACACACACACAATACTGGTCAAGATTAAGGTCAACACCTGCTAAAAAAATAACATATTGAATTTTTATTTGTTTAGCAATATTTTGTTATTATACATATCTTTATCTTTACTCCAGTACATTATGTAATTATTTGGTACTATTGGTAGATTAGGTTCCCGTCCTGGATTCTGAGGGCCCTTAGGATTGCCAGCCACTCATTATTTACATTTTTTATACTTTCATTTTTGATCATTCATTTTACATGAATACAACAAAAAGATATAGATAGGCATATTCTTTCAAAATGAACTAATATAATAGCGTATTGATAATCAAGGTTAATAGTCCCATTACCATAATGTACAAAATTTCCTGACTTTAAAACATATTTGCCAGTTATCGATCTGTAAAATTTACAAAAGCTACAGAAAAGCGTTCTCTTTGAATCAAATCAAATGTGATTTTTTAAAGGTAGAAAAATAATTTATAGGATAATTTTTGGCAATTGTCTCCTAAATGCTCCCTTTGAGTTAATACTTTAAAATCTGTTGTTAGTTGATTCTATGTCAAAGACCCTGCATATGAATTAGACTGTTGTTTCCAGATTTGTTTTGATTTTGGTAACATTAAGGTTACAATTATTCCCTGCTTCTTAGTCAATAGGGGTGATGAATTAATAAAAAGATGATCTATAGCAGCTGAATTCTTCCTGGGATCTTGAATAAGCATTCAAAGTACAATGTTTAAAAGGTTACATGTCGTTCTCCCAAAGGTTTCATGTTCCGAAGGTTCGTTACTCCGAAGGTTCGCAATTCCGAAGGTTCATAATTCCGAAAATGAAAAAGAGTTGATAATTCCGAAAATGAAATAGGGTTCGTAATTCCGAAACTGAAATAAGGTTCTTAATTCAATAAATGAAAAAAATGTTCACAATTCCGGAAATGAAAGGGCTCTATTGCATTTCGGTATCACAAACCTTTGGAATTTTGAACCCTTTTTTATCTTCGGAATTACGAAACATCGGAATAATGCATCAGATGTTCGGAATTATGAACCCCCTGATATGTGAAATTTGTGTTTTTATGATATTATACCAAGTAAATACATTTATTTGACATTATCTTCTTTATATTTTAAAACTTGATTAGCATAGCAGTCTGATTCTGAATTGTGTGTATGCATATACATACTGTATATGAAGAGAATATACGATCAGAAAATAAAAGTCTTTTAATATTCATCGTATATTGCATTATCGATTTTTGTAGTGAAACTTTTCCTATATTACGGAAGGTATGATAAAATCACTCTTAAAGCAAATCCAGCTTCCTACTTAAAAATATTAAATAAAAAAAACAACAACAGTTATTAAAAATAATTGTTAATGTAGCAACAAATTATAATATGGCCTGATTTAAAAACAAATTATATCAGTAAATTGATATTTTGAAAACCAAGTTCGATGATAAATTGATTTAGGATAGTTTTCTATTGATATGTTTTTATACATACTGTTCAAAATTTTCAAATTGTATATTTTCTTTTCATATTGTGGCAGAGTGGTTTTGATTATTCTATACAATATTTCTTAATGTAAAAAAGTCAACTTTCTTACAAAAAAAAAAAAAAAAAATGTTTGTATTTTTAATGTTATCTATCAATTTATGTGAATTAGATATCTACATGCTCTAAAATGAGTTGATAATATAAAACTATTTATCGATAATTATACGACGTGGGTATTAAAACAAGTAATGTCATAATTTATTTTTGAAAATAGATAAGGTAAATCAAGGTCCATTCATTCTCTCTCACTCTCTTTCTCTCTCTCTCTCTCTCTCTTCATCCTGTCTCAATCTTCTTCTCAATCTTCTTCTTTTCTTTCCATATATTCTCTCTTCTTCTTACCGATATGTGTGTCTCTTTCAACGCGATGTGGGTTTGGCTCGATGTTTATTTTTTTTTCCATAAAGAAAGCCCCCATAACATGATTGCAAAATGCTAATATATTATTAATAAGTAGTTTATTTGAATATTTTCTCCGACAAACTAAACCCATAGCTGAATTTCTCTGCTTCATGATATTTAAAACTGTACACAATTTAATACTAACCAACATCTCCTGAATACAAAGCCCTCGTTATACAATTCACCTTGTGGTAAATACGAAGCGATTATATAAGCATTGACGTTAGCCTGTTAATTATTTCATAATCATAATGGGGAAAAATATCACACACGTCTAACGCGATCTATCCAATTCGTCCGTATTGTGTGTTCACTCAAGAAGTAAGCCCGATCCCGTGTTTACGATTGGTACATTCCATTATATTCGTGTTAATAAAATTGTGCCAAACATGCATCGATCACGTGGAGGCAACACAAATGTGCCGACCAATTTCCCCAATTACCCATCATGGCTGTGGCGTAACTCTTCCGAGGAGGGGGGGGGGGGGGGGGGGGGGGGGGGGCAGGGTGATAGCAATCAGGAAGATGAAATGAATTGTCCCACTCGCCCATATTTAGGTACTCTAACGACATTGATGGTAGAATTATGAATCCTTTATATGCAGGGTGTTAAAAAAAAAGAGGGAAATCCAAGTTTAAGGGTAAAGGAATCAGTAATTCCAAATCATATCTTCATTAATGTATACACAATGGAAAGCTCATCTCCTCTTCTTTCATAATTATGACACCCAAACCATGATCAATAACTCACATATGACTGATTTGAGATAGTCTGGCAATGATGGTTTTGAAAAGACATGAAATTATTTGGGGTTATTAATTATTAGAAATACATGATAACTGAAAAGCTCTTATTTTCATCATCCATGTGAGACCATAACCATGATTGGTAAGGCACATTGATATTTGTTCAACTGCCTCATTTAACTTTCTAGAACAAGATACCAATATGCCAAACCAGTTGCCACTTGTGTCTGATCAGCAAAGTTTGGTCTTTCCACCATGATAATATCAAAGAGAAGAATACGAGCATTTTAATGATGTGTATTTCTAATAAGTAATTATTCCAAAGCTTTCCTGAGTCTTCAAAATCATAATGAACCAAATATAGCAGCCATCCACTTATTCTAGACAATTTGGTTTCTGACAGTGACATTTCAGACCGTCTCAAATCAATCATGCGTGCTTTATTGACTTGTTATGAAAGAAGAGAAAATTAACTTTCCAGTGATATATATATATATATATATATATATATATATATATATATATATATATATCTTGATAAAGAAATGCTTCGGATTACTGATTAATAAACCCATCAGTAAATTGGGTTTCTTATTTTTCAGGGACACCCTAAACCCATCGACTGTTGTATGTCACAAATTACTTTGCCACTACTTACAGAAATGGAAGTAGAGAGGTACAATAACATGCATTTTGATTATCATTTTTATGCCTTTACCACCATGGTGCCGGAGGCATTACTATTCATAGTACTCAAGCACAATCCTTTCCGTCGTGGAGTGAGAAAATTAATGATTTTTTTCCCTCAATAAAGCAATTTGATTGATTGTATGTTGTATGTTGTATGTTGATGATTATTTATGATCGTGGATGGATATGGGTCTTAAAACTTCAGGGGCGCATCCATGATTTTGTAAGGGGGTGGGGGGGCACAAATCAAGCAAAAAAGGGGGGGGGGAAGACATCAGATTTTTGAGTTCGATTTCCTCCTAAATTCACTAATACGCAAATAAATAAATGAATAAATAATAATTTAAAAAATCGTCAGGTCTAAAAGAGGGGGGGGGGGCGGTACAATTTACAAAAATGAGGCACAAGGTACACTTTAGTTTCAAAGCGGGAGGGGCACAGACCGGAATGGCCCCCCCCCCCTAAATTCGCCACTGGAGACAATTATTGTACTTGTAAAAAGGATAATCACGTTTTGGGTGGGAAAGTAAATTGGATTAGTGAATAAATAAAAAAAATGATTAGAAAAGGGAAAATACTGAGATCTCATTTTAGGTCCTTTTTTTTACAAGGCAAGAACAAATTAAATATTACTTGCATTTTTAACTTTTGAATACGACATGCAACTTCGGTTTTAGATGTTGTTGTTTTTTTTTGTTGTTTTTTTTTGCATAATAAATAAAAGTAATAGGGTGGGAGGGGGGGGGGGGCTGTTGGTGCCCCAGTGTACTGTTCATCTATAGTAATGCTCACCAATTATCATACTGCATCGTGATGTGCCATTCATTTCGAAATTGAACATGAAAGTCATGCTGCTGATTGGACAATCATATCAGACTGCTATTGTTGACTTTTTTATCCATGGTTGATCATTGATACGACGCTGGCGGAGAATATGACAGAAAGTTCATTAAAACCCCATCGATTGCCTAGGGTCAATGTACACAGCTAGGACAAAATCAAGCCCCGGTAGTATGCAGGGTGCAACATACAATATTGGGGTTCTGCATAGATCATCGACTCGCACATGTTAGCACGTAATAAAAGCACTTGCATATGGATTGAAGTACGTCTCAGTGGAATGTTCTAATTTAGCACTGGTATTCGACAAAAGTCTATCATAGCTACACCCTTCATTCAGCGAGGTGAGTTTGATTTCCTTCTAAATCACGTTCATTCATTTTCTCTTAAGTATTGAAATGTTGCAGGTATTAACATTTATATATATATATATATTTTTTTTCCAGCAAAAGTTGAAGCGGGAGAATTTTAGAGTGTTTTAAATCATAAATAAGCATTACACATATCATGTTCCATCCAATATTTCGTAGCCATATATCAAACCATATTCTTTTCAATACTTCTCTCTGATTAATCAATGTTATTGATTGAAAATATGTGCCAGTATCGAAATATTTGATGTCTTATTAGATGGATAGATTTGTATGAGAACTTTGGTTGAAAAATCAAGAATGACAACAATATAATTTCCAATATATTTTTAAGTGTTTAAATGCTTTTTGCTAACTGCGTATTATATAAACATATATGTTACTTTATACCTTCAGATGGATTTTGCTCTACTTTGTATTCTAACGCTTATCAGCCAATTTGTTACTATTTATGCCCAAGAGAGTACATGCGACGGTAAGAACCCCTCTCCTGTCCTTCGACCCCCCCCCCCCCTCTGCCAACACCTCCTTTTTCTCCCTCTCATTCACTATTCACTCTCTTTCTTGATTTTCATATTTTATTGACGGACTGGGGGCTTAGCAAATATTAGGTGCATGAATTAACATAGATAAAGGTCCCCACCCCAGTACAGTAAGGGTCAATGTATATAATTATGTATACAGTGAATTTTACATTTTCACATATTATCATCCCTGGTTTCGCGAACCGACGTATGCGCATAGGCTTAACTGCAGGAGATACGTCACTATGTTAAACCGGCAACGAATTATATTGCGCTATACAAGCTTGATATTATTATCATTCTTCTTCTTCTTCTTCTTCTTCTTCTTCTTCTTAGTAGTAGTAGTAGTAGTAGTAGTTGTTGTTATTATTATCATCAGTACTATTATTTATTATTTATTATTTATTATTATTATTATTATTATTATCATTATCATTATTATTATTATCATTATCATTATTGCTATTATAATTATTTTTATAATTATCATCATCATCATTACTATTATAGTTGGATGGCTGCTAAATTTGGTTCAGTATGATCTTAAGAAGGTAGGAAATGATTTAGGATTATTAATTAATGAAAATACACATCATTGATGAGCTCAAAGTTTTTTTTTATATGAGACATTAATTATGTTGGAAGGATTTGGGCATTATGCTAGGCACGTTGATATTTTGTTGAGAAAATTGAATGTGGCAGCTGAACAAATGTCAGTGTTCCTTACCAATTACAATTGCGCCTGCTGAGTCATGCGTGATCATTTGATCATGGTTATTGTATCTTATAGAAGATGAAAGTGTGACCTTTTAAATGATTTGTCTTTTTGATAATCAATCATCCCCAATCATTTCTTTTGTATTTTTCAAAAACCATAATGAACCAAATGCAACACCATAGTTGGGTTTCTGATACTGCCACTTTAGATTGTCTGATATCGGTCTGGCGAAGTTAACTGATCATATCTTTGGTTTCAATGACAGAAGTAGTCAGGTTCACTATGTTTTTTTTGTTCAAAATTTTTGGAGATTAGCAAAACTATACATTTTTGGAATCGGTAGAACATGGGGAATCCGAAAATTGATGTTGGCATTTTGCACAAAACCCTGACCGAGCAGCCATTTTGGATTTTCAAAATGGCCGCCATTTTTGTAACTAGTGTTGAACACTTTTGAAGATATTTTTGTAACAGAACCTCATTCTATCATTTTTGTGGTAGCATATTAAAGGGCATTAAATTCTCTACAACATGACACCACATTCGCTGGGTTTGGTGATGATTTGTATAACAATTTTGGGCCGAAAATGTGTTTTTTTTTCTTTTTTTTCTCAAAAATATGAATTGCTTCAAAATACATATTTCTCCATATTTCAAAAGTCCATTTCACTAATGACTTCCAACTTTACAGAAAAGCGTCCATTTATAGGGTCAATATCATATGGAAATTACAAGTTCATTGTTTATCTAACAAAAAAGTTATAATACTCTAAAGTTAACACTTTGATATTTGCTAAAACAAAGATATAACGCCACGGGCTGCCTTCTGGTCAGGTTTAATATGTATTTTTGTTCAAGATTTTTGGAGATTAGCAAAACTATACATTCTCGGAATCGTTAGAGCATGGATAATAAAAAAAAAAATCAAGTTGGCATTTGCACAAACACCGGCATGATGGCCATTTTGGATTTTCAAAATGGCCGCCATAAAATACATAATATGCCTTATCTCGGCTTCTTTTAAAGGCATAAACGTAATAAAATGTGCCAATCCTACTATTTATGGGCGCAGAAAACAAATGGTGACATCGCTAGACATCTTCTAACGCTTCCTCGCTTATGGAGGCCATTTTGGATTTTCAAAATGGCATACGTGTAATATATAAGTTGCCTTATCTCTGCTTCTGGTCAACCTAGGAACTTAGCAAATATATTCTAATCCTCCGTTTTCTTGGTCGATAAAACAATTGGTGACATAATTAGACTTCGCACATCATCGCACACGGCGGCCATTTTGTATTTTTAAAATGGCATATATATATATATATATATATATACAGCCCTGGAAAAAAAAATTATTAAACCAGCTTCTAATAAAGGCCTTTATGGCAAGTGTTGGCTATATCAGTAATTGAATTTTCAGAATGATTTCTACTAGCTAACTCCCCCAAACAATTAGCTCGTGTAATAACTAATCCCTAGGACAATTACCGCCAGGGTAATTGCCCCTAGGACAATTAACCCCGGATAATTTTCGCTGAAGGATAATTACTTCTAAGGGCACCCCAACGGATAGAACTTTCAGAACAACTAACAGAATGTAAATATACTAGATGCTAACTGTCCTCAGGGATATTCTCCAGGGGTGGGGGTTTTGGAAAAAATGTCCTGACAGAAGTGGTCTGGGGATAATTGTCCAGGGGGTATGCCTGATTTTTTTCGTAAAGCCATGTCCACTCCTTTGGGGCAGTTTGTTCAGTTCTTGGTGGAAAATTGCTACATTTGATGATAGCAGCCATGCCTTGTGGCATTCTGTCAACAAGGTGTTGCCCTTTTTTCCCCTCACAGCAGCTCATTCATGCTGCAAGAATTGTTGTTGTTGTTGTTGTTTGTTTCATAAAATTAATTTTTGAATACCTTTAATTTTTATGTCACACGCACTGGTCTCAGTAGAATAATGAGAAGGCAATGGTGCTCAGACCAAGAGTAGTAAACTTGAATTCATTCTCTCAGAAACTTATAGTCTATTAGGTGGTCCAAAAACTCTTTCTCGTGTGAAAAACAGGGGTGTTATAATTGTCTGGGGAAATTTGTCCGGGACAACTTGTCCTGGCTGTTGTCGTCCTGGTAGTAACTGTCGTTGGGTAAAAAGTCATAGGGGTAATCGTTCTAGTTACTAGTAGTCCATTAATCACGCATTAGCTCTTGATAATCATTTTCCTACTTCCATAGACAGTGGACTTTACACTACTCATATACCTCAAAATGGAGCTAGTCTAATAATTTTTTTCAGAGCTGTATATATATAGTGGGATGAATTCAAACCAAAGATGACGCAGGATACTCAGGAAATTTAAGCTTTCGTCTTTCGACTTCTTCAGAAATTTATTCTGTCGTAAACAGAAGTGATGCCAAGGTCTAGTTGAATTCCTTGAATAATGTTACATTATTCAAGGAATTCAACAAGACCTTGGCATCACTTCTGTTTACGACAGAATAAATTTCTGAAGAAGTCGAAAGACGAAAGCTTAAATTTCCTGAGTATCCTGCGTCATCTTTGGTTTGAATTCATCCCACTATGTTCTATATCACCCAAACCAAAGCGAATGGTAAAAGTAGACTCAACATCATCACATTATATATATTCCAGTCAACCTACAGCAACTTAACAGAATATGCTAGTACTTTGTTTCCTCGGTCAGGAAAACCATTAGTGACATAATTAAACTTCCAATCTCAACGCTTCATTGGACATGGTGGCCATTTTTAATTCAAAGTGGCCGCCACAAACACATTTTCCCCCTACGTCGGCTTCTTTTCAACGTAGAAACTTAATGAAATATGCTACTCCTACGTTTCTTGGGTCGAGAAAACAATCTGTGACATTACTAGACTTCTACTCCCAACGCTTCATCGCATATGGCGGCCATTTTGGATTTTCAAATTGGCCGCCATGAAATATCATATTGCCCTATCTCTGCTTCAAGGCAATCTATAAACTTATTGGAATATTCTAATATGTTTCCAGGGTCAGGAAAAACATTGGTGACGTCATTAGACTTCCCATCTCAACACTTCATGTGGCTTCCATTTTGGATTTTCAAAATGACCGACATTAAATACATATTCTGCCCTTTCTCTGTGGTCAGTATAAAAACTACATGAAATATGATAAGCCTATGTTTCCTTGATAAGGGAAATATTTGGTGCTATCACAAAATTATACTTGAGTCTTCCTTCACTTTAAGCCTTTGGGGCGGCTAGGAGCCCTCAGACAAATCTCACTGCGTCTCTAAACTGAAATAGTGCCACATTCTGGTTTTTGTCCTTGAAGACTTGCACATATTTTGACACCAAGTTTAGAAAAATTATACAGTCATACTATATTTTGGTTTGTAATTTTCTTCTCTTCAGGTAAGAATTTATATTGTTTGGCAATTAGAATAAAAAAACCCAGCAATTTGATTTTATTTCTTTGTAGATCATTTGTAATTTTTTCTTCTTTTACTATCCCTTTTCTATCTGAATATTGATTTAGAAAAAAGATCCTCTAATAACAGACCTATAAAGCAAGAAATATGGTTGAAATACAATTGAATGCACATGAAATAAAGTCACTTTTAACGACTTGTTTTTCAGTCTACTAACTTTCTCATCGACTATCATCACTGGTCAATTCCCCCCCCCCCCCTTCCCCGGATAACTACCCCCTGAATTAAGTACTAAGTGCAGTTCTTTAGCTGTATTATTGTAACCTAGTAATCAATTGGGCCTATACTCTATCAAACTAGAGATAGACTGCGTGTTCTAATATGTCGACCAGCATGTGCAAACTAAATAAATGTATTTTACAGTATACAACAAATTATTACATACTTTACTTGTCCCAAAGACGTTTTAGGGTTATCCAATTAGGCTACATGTATACAATTACAATTGTACATGTATGATCACGCCATTACAGCACAGACGGCTTACAACCTTTTAATAAAATGCTTATTTCCTGCATGTCATATTGTTCTTCAACTTTATTTACTTTTATTTCTGCTTTTTAAGGTAAATAGTAAAGCTTGATAACATAAATAAGGAGAAATAAATATATACAAATAGAATAAGAAATATTGCGTTTTAACCACTTTGTACAAAAACAGAGAAAAAATCTCGAAAGGTCACATTTTTTTTGCTTTCAGTTCTGCTATTTGAGGTACTAGTAAATAGTAAAGCTTATAGTAAGACAATTTAAAAAAAAAAGATAAACAGTGGTAGCAAGAAATATTGTGTTAAACCAATTTTTACTCAAAACAGGAAATGTCTCAAAAAGTCACCTAAGTTTAGAAGGATCTTTCGTGGCAAAAGATTTTTGCAATGCTGAATGAAGATGAAGAAAGTCAAAATTTAGAGAGGCGTGAAATGCGCTGATTGAGACCAACCGATGAACTTTGTCTACAACTGAGCGGGGATGGGGGGGGGGGGGGGGGAGGTGCTGACACCTCTTGTCCGAATGTAAACTTTACTTTCAGCCCCTAGCCCCCACCACTCCCCACCTCGTATAAGACTATGCTCGTTTTAATATTGAAAGTGCTTGGAAATGTTAAAGGGGACCCAGTTTGGGGGGTCAACCAGACTTGGATTGATGTTAAAGACTGTTTGGTATGAATATGTTCAGGGGACCTCCCTGTACAAGTGAGGGGGGGGGGGGGTGCGGGCGCACGTTTTGAACCCCACCACCAAGTATCTACATGTTTTAGAGTGTAAATATTGTCTATCACGTGAATACTGGTCCCATATTATTTCACTAATGGCCTGAATTGCTTCCTTTTACCAATAATACTTGTAGGTATTGTTTTAAGTTAAACTTTAGTGGGGTAGGGGAGGGGTGGGAAGAATGGTAAGGCATTGGCAGATGTTTTTCCAGTAACCATGAGATTTTAAATGATTTGTCAAGGCTCACTGATTTTCTTACCATTATGCAAAGTACTTTATGAATATTACTTTGTACCAATTTGTCTCGTTTTAAAAGTAGAAAGGGGGAGGGGAAGGCATGGACATGTAGGGGGTGCAAGTTCTGTACCCTATAATCTAGTATATACGTGTGTCGGAGAGTGAATCATGATTATCACTTGAAACCAGGTCTCCTCATATATATTATTGGACAGTTGGCCTTATTGATTTCTCAACACACATCATCGGTTATTAGGCACATTTGTATCATAGCAACGGGAGCTAATAAACAATTCTATATCACTAAAATATGATGGTACTGAATCATCTGACATCATATTAAAATATTAATCTGCATGACAATAGCATGTACTACCGAAATTACCACTGTAGGGAGAAGGCAGCACTTAGTAACCACTTTTGTTATCGATTCTCTACTTTAGCTAATATCAAAGTGTCAACTTTAGAGCGCTATAAATGTTTTGTTTGATAAGCGATGAACTTGTAATTTTTATATGGTATTAACCGTACATATGGAAAGTTTTCTGAAAAGTTTGAACTAATTAGTGAAAATAACTTTTGAAATAATGAGAAATACGTATTTTGAAGAAATTGATATTTTGTAAAAATTATGTAAACAATCACATTCTTGGCCAAAAATCGTATCGCAAATCATCACCAAACCCATTAAATGTGGTATCGTGTTGTAGAAAATGTAATTCCCTTTAATATGATGATAAATACATGGTAAGATGAGGATCTGTTTAAGAAATATCTTCAAATTCGTTCAATAAGAGTTACACATAGCGGCCATTTTGAAAATCCAAAATGGCCGCTATGCCGGTGATTTGTGCAAATGCCAACATCAATTTTTGAATTTCCCATGTCCTAACGATTATAAAAATGTATAGTTTTGCTAATCTCCAAAAATTTTGAACGAAAGCCCATTTTCTTACATAGTGAACCAGACTAAAGGAAGAAAGAGGAGCATTCCAATTCCAATTCATAGAACTGCAAACTGCAGATTTTGCATGGCGTGGTTGAACGCTACGTATACTTGTGCACACAGTCTGCATCTGTAGCGATAGTGCATGATGACTACAAACAGAAAAGATGTATACGATAAGTTTCCCCACCCCCCCCCTTTTTTTCTTCCTTTCTTTCATTCATGCTAACGTACGCATTTCAGGTTTACATGCTGACTACTATGCATTTATTTTGTAACTCCTACATATATATGCCTACGCAATTAAATACTGACGGAAATGTCTCGCTACGGACGTATCACTCAAATTCTTTTCCTTTATCACAAATCTACAGCCTAACCTAATTTACAAATCACAAATCTACAGCCTAACCTAATTTGCATTTGTAAACATCTGCGTGTACTGTTGATTAGTCTACATATATTTTGAAACTCCTTCATGTATACTATATGCAAGCACTGTATGCCACCATGGCAACAAACGCATGCCTTTATCATTATTTAGAGTACGAAGTCGATTTCATGACCACTGTCTTGCAAACACTGCTATACTCTGCATTATTCTGTATTATGTTCGAAACTCCTCAGTTGACATATTATCTGCAGATGCAACGGATAACTAAATGTTTATGCGTTTAGATTTTCCTGAACTTAAATCCCCTGCACCTGGGTACTTTCAGGCTGAATCACTTCATTTACTACACACTTTTGTGCAACCGTTCGATTGACAATTCTCATAAAAGGTTTTGCTTGCCACTTATCAGTGTAACCAACTTTGGTCTTATTATAATCGTATTTGTTGTTTGAATAGATACACCGACATATTATCATGGATCGGTTTTTCAGAGTATCTTCATGAAAATGTTTTAATGTTCACTGACACTAAGATGACCCTTTGCATACAATTGGAAAAGCTATATACGATGAAAATCGTACCTCATGTCGATATCATAAATCACATCTGACAGCTGTCATGACTGTGTGCACATGTACAATTTTCAATCGGGTTAAATCTGTATTGTATACCGATACAGTATATTCCTTTTGTTTATCTCCACAATATAATTTTATGGTAACAAATGTGCCTTTGTAAACAAAGACTGTATTGTTGAGTACTCTGCATCTATTCTGTAATTCCTCATAATTATAAAATACGCAATTAAGGAAAATGTCTCCGTTCACAGATGTATCACTCAAATTCTTTCCCTTATCACAAGGGTACGATGAAAATCGTACCTCATGTCGATATCATAATCTCATTTGACAATTGACAGCTGTCACGACTATGTGCACAATCTTCAATCGGGTTAAATCTGTATTACATACCGATACAGTATATTCCTTTTATTTATCTCCACAATATAATTTTATGGTAACAAATGTGCCTTTGTAAACAAAGACTGTATTGTTGAGTATTCTGCATCTATTCTGTAATTCCTTATAATTATACCATACGCAATCAAGTACCTACGGAAAATGTCTCCGTTCACAGATGTATCACTCAAATTCTTTTCCTTATCACAAGGGTACAGCCTAACCTAATTTGCATGTATTGTTGACTAGTCGGCATATATTTTGGAACTCCTTCATACCATATGCAAGCACTGTATGCTACTATCACTATGGCAACAACTCTTGGTTTTCTGTTCTGACCAATTTTGTATTTGACTCTAACCGCAATTTCATTATTCGTAAGATGTTATTAGTTATCTGTTTCGTTAAAGGACATTGAGGGTCCCAGATAACGTGTCGGAGTTAAATATCTGTTTTCATAATGAAATCTAAGTTAAATATTTCTTTTCCTAAAGGAATCAAACCCTCAAATCCAATATCTTCAAAGTTTTTCTTTCGAAAGCCAAACGAATACCATGAATGCAAGCATATTTGGCTCTTATTTTCCTGTTTAAAACATGTTTTGAGCATTTATCTTACATAACAGTTTATAGGTTTTGCTCATCTCATGTTTCTGAAAGTGATAACCATGTAAAGCAACATGCATGTGTACATCTTTACACGCCTTGATTAAATACCATACTGAACATGATAAACAATAACAATACTTTATCCAGTAATTATGTAAACGATATAATTATTGCAGTGCTTCTATCGTAAAGCTTTATGCTTTTGTATATACTGTCCATTTATTTAACGGGAGCTCCGTTAACGATTCTAGGTCTCTGTGATGACAAAATCATGTTATATTACGTACTTTGAATTTCTCTTCACAAATTATGTCTTGTCTTTTTTACCGCCGAGCTTATCTGTAAACTCTTTAACTTTCCTTTATCTTCCTTTCTCATTGCAGGTGCACCATTCCCTCTCAACATATTTCTTTCTGTCTTCTTCTTCCTACATGTACTTTTCTTTCTACTTTTCATCCCTCTGCTACTTCTCGTACAGATTGCAACGTACCGGATGTTCACTTTTTGTGCATAATAGCTTCAGCCATCTCACTCCGAAACTTTACCAACGTTCAAACCGTTTGGCTAACGACCTTTCCTACACGTACATTTATGAATAGTCTTGCAACTGTCGTGAATTCCACTCCGTTACGTAATCCATTGCTTTACTGTAGTATATGCAATAATAACGTGCTACTTAACAACTGGAACGAATGTTTATCAATCTGCTCTGATTGTTATGGACACACATTTCCTTTTCAGTCCGTCGAAGATTTAGATACAACTCATACGAGTCAATTAGATATTCCAGCTCTTGTTAGAAATCTTAACTTTGACCCATTTGATACACAAATAGGAGATACGCAAATCGGAAACGCCAACATAGACCCGGACAACAATTTTTTTAATGACTATCCATATGCAACATCTAAATACTATCAAATCGAAGAATTTGCTCAAAAATACACTGGCAGTGATGATTTTTTCTCCACTATGCACCTTAATGTACGTAGCATTTAAAAAAATTTTGATCCCTTTGAAACCTTCCTCCACCTTTTAAATTTTCCATTCGATATCATCGGCCTTTCCGAAACATGGTTAAAGGACAATAACCCTCTAATAAATATGGAGGGTTACTCATTTATTTCTAAACATAGACAAGCAAAACGCGGTGGTGGAGTTGGAATGTATATCCGTAACCATCATAATTTTGTTCGAAGAGATGACATTTGTATAGATGACGCGCTTTGTGACTCAATATTTATAGAATTACATAATGAAGATGACAAGCACACCATAGTTGGGACAATTTACAAACCACCCTCTATAAATCCAGACGATTTTTCTGATGCCATAGATAAACTCCTAACTTGTTTATCTAGAGAAAATAAGAAACTTTACATAATGGGTGATTTCAATATTGACCTCCTGCAACACAGCACAAACTCATCTATGAAATTTTTAAATGTCCTCTACAGTAACTCATGCTATCCGTTAATCAATAAACCATCGCGTATTACAAAATCAACTGCAACACTTATCGATAACATCATAACCAATCAAATCGAACCAATCGACTCGGGGTTATTCTTTTGTAATGTCTCTGACCACCTACCAGTATTTCAGGTATCTAAAATTAAATCATCTAATACAAGAATGAAAAAAAATCAAGATAGCTTCTACCGTGTTGTAAATCAAGAAAACATCGAGAACTTTAATAAAGATATCCAAGACATAGACTGGAGTGACGTCATAATGAATGAGGATCCTAATTTAGCATATAACACATTCTCAACAAAATTACGTAAATTGTATGATTTAAATTTTCCCCTAATACAAAAGAGAAACAAAAAAAAAAAATACAATGTTGGATGACAAACGGTTTATTACAATCTATAAAACATAAAAACAAGCTATATAAGTGGTACTTTAAAAACCCGACTCATCAAAACGAGTTGCAATTTAAACAATATCGAAATAAACTTACGACACTCCTCAGGGAGACAAAGATCAGATATTTCTCAGACAAACTCATGCGTAATAAATCAAATATTAAACGTACATGGGATACCATAAACAACCTTATTAAAAAGAAAGTTCATGAATGCCCAGAGACTGCCTTCAGTATTGATGATAAAATTGTGACTGATCCTTTAACCATAAGTAACTCATTTAACGATTTCTTCACAAAAATTGGTCCCACTCTTGCTAATAAAATACCACAGTGTAATACTGACTTTCGGACATACATGAACATTCCGCCTGATGATTCTCTATTTTTATATCCTACAGATGAAAATGAAATAAGTAATATTGTCAGCTCGTTTGAAAATAATAAATCTGCAGGTTTAGACGAATTCAGTCCGAGGGTAATTAAAAGTGCGATTCAGTATATATCTAAACCGCTGTGTCATATTTTCAATTTATCACTTAATAAAGGGATTTTTCCAGACCAACTGAAAATCGCTAGAGTCACACCTATATTTAAGACTGGGGACAAAAGACAGCTTACTAACTACAGGCCAATATCTGTTCTATCAGTTTTTTCTAAAATTCTTGAACGCATTGTATACACCAGGACTTACGACTTTCTTGTTAAACATGACATTATTTACAAAAACCAATTTGGATTCCGCCAAAAATTTTCTACAGCTATGGCATTATCTAAACTAACAAACGATATAATTGACTCATTTGAAAAAAATCAATATTCAATTGGAATCTTTATAGACTTATCGAAAGCCTTCGATACCATTAATCACTCAATTCTACTAAATAAACTTTACATGTATGGAATCCGTGGCATAGCATACGACTGGTTTGCCAGTTATCTTAGAAATCGCCTCCAGTGTACTAAAATTGACTCGGTTTTCTCAAACATGAGTAATATCACATGTGGTGTACCTCAAGGGTCGTTGCTTGGTCCATTACTTTTTATTCTTTATATAAACGACATCTTCAAATCAACAGCAACATTAACTTTTGTTCTTTATGCCGACGACACGAATATTTTATGTAGTGGATCAAATCTTACCTCTCTGTGCAGTAATGCTAATCAACAGCTAAGCCTTGTATGCGAGTGGTTTAAGGCTAATAAATTGTCCGTCAATCTAAAAAAAAGCAACTATATGATTTTTCACAACAATAAAAACATTGATTTAGACAGCATTTCCATATATCTCGACAACGTACTACTATCTAGAGTTGAAAACACAAAATTTCTAGGTGTGCACATCGACAGTTCTATGTCTTGGAAAAAACATATTCTTGAAACAGAAAACAAAGTCTCTAAAAACATTGGCATCATTTCTAGACTGCGGCACATTTTACCAAACAACATCCTCCGTATGCTTTACAACTCTCTTATTCTACCATATCTATCATACTGCAACCTGGCCTGGGGGAACTCTACAACCTCCAAATTGCAAAAACTAATCACTCTACAAAAGAAAATAATTCGTATAACTACAGGTACTGCTCCCCGGTCTCACGTCGACCATTTGTTCAAACAATTTAACATACTAAAATTTACCGATATAAATAAACATCAACAAAGCATTTTTATGTACAGATGTACAAACAATTTATTTCCTGAAGAATTTTGTAATCTTTTTCAATTAAATTCTACGATTCATAAATACGAAACCAGACACGCAAATCACATCCATCTACCCAAGCACAGAACACTATTATTCCAACATAATATCCGGTACTCAGGACCCAAGCTGTGGAACGTTATCCCTGACACAATAAAATACTCCGCATCTCTCGCTAGCTTCTCAAGAAGGATGAAAAAATATTTCACTTCATCTTACAAATACAGACAGACATATACATACAGTCAACACAGATGGCGCTGTGGTTATTAATAGCAATCAACAACTTAACTGGCGTAATCACTTCTTCTTTCCTTCAGATATTAAAACTATATAGGCCAACACAGCAGCTTTAAAATTTTGATATGGCATTTAAATACGCAAATAAACAAAAAGCATTCGACTATCAAATAACATTAGAATCTAATCAAAGAACATTTTCTGAAAAAAACAATGTATAAACACACAAACCTTAGAACACTCAAATAGCCGTTGTTGAGTAAATACCTAACGAACGTAGATCAACACATGAACTCTAAATACTCAAATAGCCCTTATTGACTTAAGGCATAAGAAAGTGAATCAAGATATATGTAACATGATCAGATTACTATTTCAACCTGCTCAAAGGCTGTTAACAAACTTCACATCTATGTGTAGTATAAAACTTTAATAAAACTTAAAAACTCATATTACATACCCCCTTCTTAAATCATGAAAAAAAAAAATATGGGGAAATCATATCACGGCAGTGGAGGAAGACAGCTGAGTGGGCACAGTGGCAACATTGCACGGAAAGAGAGAGAGAGAAAAAAAAAGGGCATAGAAAACACAGTAACCAAGCAGAACCAAGCATGGAAGCACCAAGTATTACTGAAACAATAGGAAGCTAGCCACTGAAAGAAAAAAAAAATTGTGATATGCCCCTCATAAGGCAAAAAGGGTGTAGGTGTACAACGATGGTACATACTGATACATAAGAAGTGGGAATACATAAAGCAATAAGCAGGAATTATCAGCAAATAAACTTGTATTAAACAGTATGTCATATAAATATCATACCGGCATGTGAAGCCCGTGTAGATTAATGTTCTCGAAGGCACGAAAATCTTCACATTTAGGATATACATGTATACAAAACAGACACGAAATAACATGCCTGTATAGCAAAAAAAAAAGGGGGAAATAGAGGTGAAAAAAAATTAATGTCCACTGAAAACGACTGACAACCGAAGCGGGAGGTGGAAACATGGGCGGGGACATAAAACATCCAGTGGAAAAGTGGGGGGGGGGGGGGGGTGCACTGTAAGGAAAGGGGACACCAAAACACAGCGGATTTAATCGCGGACATAGTCCTGAAAATATGATGGGGGACGGCGATGGCGTAAGGGATACCGTCTGCTACCTGTGGGCATAGGAGAATTAGGAGTTACTGGTGTAGCAGACTGTGCAAGTCCAATAGGGGAAGGTCCATCTTGAGGGGTAGACAGTTTGTGTGGGACATCAGGGGGGTCAGGAGGAGGTATGGGGACCTCGGGCATACTGGTGTCATCGGGGGCATCTCGTGAATATTGGGTGTCATCTGTCGGCGTTGGGACGGGCAGACAGTCAGCATGGTCATCGTCGCTCTCAGGGACCCTGTGCTGCCAAGGGTTCGAGGAGGGAAACTCAGGGGGTACTTTCAGGCAGTCAGAACGTCGAACACGGTATGATGCGGACCGGAGTTGACTGCCCACAAACTTGCGAATGTTACACCACTCACCCTCCACACTACAGACAAGGTAGCGAGGGCGGGCCTGGGTCTTGGAGCGATCAGAACGCAGGTAGACAAGATCACCAACGTGAACGTTAGACTCTATCCCGGATGATGGGCGTTTGGGCGATTTTGACTTTACGCTCGGACCATGATTAGAAAGACGTCTGTCATGTTGAGTTGCAATGATGTCCATGTCATGCAAAGGAATCTGTTCACTGGTGAATTGGTCACGTTGGGTCCACAGTTCACGAGCAGAAAGTCCAACACCACGGAGGCGACTGTTAAGGCGTGTAGTGGCCAAAGCGAGTGCAAGGGGGGTAACAGGGCCACCATGTGGATCATCACGAAGAAGCTCATCTTCCAGCTCGCGTACAGCTTTCTCAGCCACAGGGTTCTTGTTGATGTTTTTGGCATGACCAAGTTCGACTGCAATACCCTGCCTGTGGAGCGATTCATCGTGCTGGAGGGCTACAAATCCCGGGTCAGTACGCACAACAGCAAGAGGACCATCAAGGGGCCGTAAGGGTGTGCATAACTGAAGGAGAGCATTGCAGAGGGTCTCCTTGCGTTCGTCTGGTATCAAGGTGCTCACGGTATACGAAGTGACAGTTTCTCGGAGTACGAAAATGAGCTGGAGCGAACGCTTGATGACATCTGCTGCAAAGGACACCCCTACCACACTTGGGGGGTCACTCGTAGACTGGGGAGTTGCAGCGTGAGGAACATTCCGGAGGGAGAGACAACTGTGGCAACCGACAGTCACCTGGTGAATGGCTGCATCGAGGTCCAAGGCACAGAAGTACCGAGACACCACCTGTTTGAGTTGATGTGGCGTAGGGTGGCTCAGCTGGAGATGAAGGGCAGTGAGAACTCCCTGGAGTACATTACGGGGAACAATGATACACTCCCGCTGCGGCAAGAATGTACGGTCCTGCCATACTACTAGTAAGCCATCATTAGCAATGGTGGCAACCTGGAGATATCGCTTCACATCACGAATATCTGTTAGCTTTTTAGAATGGCAAGTACCCTGCACGAGATGAGCATGTGTGCGGCGAAGGGCTGGGCATTCAGACTGGATCTTTCCCCATGCATGGCGGGACGTGAATGGAAGTCGACTCTTCCCTGAGAGAATGTCTTCAATGGAAACGAGATGGACAACGGAGTCTTCCATTTTAGAGATGAAGGCACATACCTGGCATTTTGAATCATGACATGGGGGAGCATTTCTGCTTGCAAAGTCGGCGGGGACATTAGTTGAGCCTGCCAGATGACGTAGGGAAACCTGGTACCGGCTCACCGTCGCGAGAAATGTAGAGACCCTCGGACTGGCAGAAAATTCCCCACGACATAGCTTTTCATAGGCCCGGACACACGGTTTGCTGTCAGTAAGGATGCAGACAGAGTGGCATGACTGAATGATGTATGGGTTGAAATGCTTGGTGGCAGTGGCGATGGATAGTGCCTCTACCTCACAAGGAAGCCAGGTAATCTGTCGGCTACGAAGCTTCGCGCTGAAGAATCCCGCAACTAACGGTTTCTGGTCCCGTGTGATATACAGGGTCGCACCAAGACCATAGTTCTTAACGGACCCGTCGGTAACTATCCACAATTGGTCAGATGAACGTGGCAGAGTACAGTCTGAGAAGACCGAATGACAGACTGGGCCTTGTTGAAAGCATTGTGTAGCCCATCTGTCCAGTGAATGCAGTCCTGAGATTTCATACCGGCAATGGAGTCATCAAGGGGGCTCAAGTAGGAAGCACAATTAGGGAGCACACGGGCAAGCATCTTGTAGGCACCAATGAAAGATCTCATGCCTTTCACAGTAGAGGGAGGTGAGCAGGTTGACAGAGTTGTCACTCTGTGTGGACTTGCTTTGAGAGTTCCCTCAGACCAGACCCATCCTAAGATAGTGGTGGTCTTTGGACAGACGGTAGTCTTGGATGGAGAAAGATGGAGTCCATTGGAGGCTAGAGCCTGTAAAAGCCGGGACCAATTCCGCAAAAGAGCCTGTGGGGTGTCGGCACCACAGTACAAGTCATCTGCGAGCTTGACAACAACCCCCTCAAACAACAAATCTCCAAGTACTCGACACATCAATTCCTCTAATGCAGTTTCTGAACCCGGCATACCCATGGCACAACGGGTATACACTCTGATACCTCGGAAAGGCGTAGCAACACCACAGTACTTCATTGACTCACGTGAGAGAGGTATTTGGTAAAAAGCACTTGCAAGATCAGAAGCAATAATGTACCTCCACTGTCCTATTTTTCTCAACGTGGAATCAACATCTGGTAGAACTGAGGGCTGTGGCTTGGAGTAGCGTCCAACATCAGCAAAGGCCGTTACCAACCAGGAACCTCCATTGGGCTTTTTCACAAGGAATGACGGATTAACATATTCAACCGTAATGCCAACATCCTCAGGGCGTGCGAAAACACCAAGCTTTTCCAAATCATCAAATTTGCCCTGCAACTCAACGAGCTTATAACGGGAATATAAGGGGAGGCGGCCCTTGCCCTGTGGGGGTTGTACAGGGCCCATGTTCACAACAGCCTAAACGGTCCAGAAGCACCATTATAGCCCTTGAATGAAGGGCTAAACACACCATCATACTCAGCATGAAGAGACTGAAAGTCATTCCTAGCCTTAGAGGGAAGAATACCATCAGGATCCACAACCACAGACTGAGAAGACTGGGGAGGTCCTGTCCCTCTAGGTGACATAGAGGGTACAGCATTCTGATCCGAGATGAGAGGGGCGACCTGATCGCCATCCTGCGCAAGCACGGGGCAAACCTGACACAAATGTTCATTGCGATGAATAATGCAGGGAGCCTCAGAAAGATTGGGAATGCGAATCCTACCCGCTACGCACGAGACTATGCTGGGGGCTGGAAAAAATTCTGTCAGTGTGGGGGTAGGAGGGGAATCTGTACGAGGCTCCAAGACCAGGGTCTCATCATCTGCGAACTCCGGAGGGAGGGCAAGCTCAAGAAACTCACCTGGCCAGAGGTTGGTTGTTTTAGGAGGGGCACGAAGAACATGTGCACGGCGTACAGCATGACCAGCCGTAAGCTTACCATTGGAACCATATGCATACACAGTGCCATCGCCTAAGGTAATCTGCCGCTTGGCTGGCCGAATAGCCACATCGTTACGCTCCATAAAGGGAGTGCCAGCCAGAACGTCAACATCGAGATTCTCAACGACCAATCCCTCAAAATGAAACACATGGCTACCACGACACAAAGAGAGACGGGTTTCACCAGTGACCTGCAAGGGGGATGATCCATCAGCCTGGTGAGCCGACTGGGAGGTGGGGGACACATTACAACGTAGGGCATGCGCCGTAGAGGCACGCATCATATTACCAGTAGCACCACTATCAAGCGTTATACGAACGGCATGATGGTTATAAAAGGCATCGAAATATGGAGACTGACGCACCTGGACACGCAATGTAGAGGAAGTTTCCTCCTGGTCTGGAGCAGACAAAGCATCAGACTCAACATGAAATTCCTGCGGGTCAAAGTCAATTGTCGGGCCTCCCTCATTGTCAAATATCTTGGCAACCTGCCGGGCTTTGGCCATGTATCGCCTATCAGTTTCAGGGAGGTAGAAATGGTTACTTGGGCGACCAGCCTGAACACAGAGGGGGCAAGACTTGGCAGGCTTGGAGCGAAATCTAGTTGGAGTCTGCGATTGCGCACGCCGGGGAGCGGACTGGTTACGACTGCGAGGTGGAAAGGCAGCTGTACGCATGGCCCTAGAACACTCAACCGACTCTAAAAGACTAGTAAGGGCTTGGGAAATCTCAGGCTTGAGAGAGGCAAGGGTTCGTGACCGGAGCTCTGTGCCATACCTCTGCTTAACTACCTTGGGGAGGTCTGGGTGCAACAAGTGAAGCCACTGCAAAACAATGAAATTCTCGATTGTCGGTGTGAGCTCTTCATCTTCAAGGATGGGATCACCGTGATGGGTGATACCCCCACCAGATGTCAACAAGTTATCCTCTACAAAGGCAAGTATTTTCTGATACAAGTCCTCTGGTCTCTCGTCCGATTCCAATTTTATGTCACAAAAATCAAGGAAATGGGCACCTGTAGATTGGAACCCATCATGGAGCCTTATTGTTGCCCAGATGTCATTCAACGATGTGGAATTGCGAACAATGGAGTTCCTAGCAATCACAGGGCAGAAATTGGCTATCTGGCCAAGCATTAAATCTAACAGGTTAGCCTTTTGTTGGGCAGTTTTGCGCGACTCTGAAGGGGTTGAGGTCGGGTCATCCACAAAACCCCTTGTAAGATTTGATTTAGTCTTCTTGCCCCATGTAACTGATTCATTCAAGAAGGGAGCAAAGTGAGGGTCTAGGTTTAGGGTATACAAGAGATTCTGTCTCCAACTCTCAAATGAGGTAATGGTTTCCACCTTGCCCAAGCACCATTGCTTGGGTACTTTGGGCATAGCACACGCCATTGTAAGGCTGTGGGACTGTACACTACTTTAACCCTTTCGAGACAATTGACCACATTTTGTGGTTTGGCTCAATAACTTCTGAATCAGAACTCTGAAAAATACACCAGATGCAGGAGTAGAAAAAGCAAAAATTTCTGCACACATTGTGTCCATTTTTGTTGCATGATCATATTGCGTTTGATGCCAGGAATTTTGAAAAGGAGAATGCGCTTCAAAATCCTTAAATTGGCAACACATTGAGAGGTTCAAAATCATTGTTTTTTATCAAAATTGGCAACTTTTTCAACTTTTCGCAAATTCTTTTAACCATGTATATTGTTTTCAAAGACATTACCCCTTATTACAATCTTGTAGTACTAAAAGAAAAATATTATTGTTGCCAATTTGAAGAAAAAAATGTGATCAATTTAGCCCTGAAATAATTCCTGTCCTGAAAGGGTTAAAGCTCACTGATACTACTAGTCCACGGTAAAACTTACATTTACGGTGCACCCGGCTGTAGTTTTCCCAGCAAAGTTTCTCCCAACATGGAGCAAGTATTACTTAGACTGTGGGTCGAAATCCAGTGCTGCCACCACGAAATAAAGGAAGAATCAGGTGCAACTTTGTAGTACAGATTGATAAAGCTTTATTACAGCATAGCGGTGGTAGTGTCAGACAGACATATACATACAGTCAACACAGATGGCGCTGTGGTTATTAATAGCAATCAACAACTTAACTGGCGGAGACTGACAGTATCAACGGAAACGTCTGGTCCAGCATGTCTATATAGGGGCTGGTAGAACTAGAAGAATGGGCCTTGGGCTTGAGTTTTGCATCAAACCCTTAGACTCGATCCATTGATCAAAACGGTGTGGTAATTTTTGTTCTAGTTACATTTCCCTGGTCAAACAACATGACGAACTCAGTTTTACAACTAACCCAATCGTTACTGCTCATGCCCGTGCCGGGCTAGGCTCCGTGAATCGCGAAGCGAACAACAAGCATTCTGTGTAGTGGAGATGTATTACCGCCTGTGACAAAGACTATTTCTGCCAGAATTCCCCGACTTTTAAATGGCAAAATGAATTTTCGGTGCGGTCCAGCCTCCAACACCCCACTTTGCAGTCTGGTGTTATAGACCGCTTTCTTCCACATTCGTCGTGTAGACTGAGTTTTGTGATGGTTTCATATCATTGGAAGAAATCGTAAGAATTCAAGCTGGAGTAGTTGAATGATTGTTCTTCTTGTAGTATGAGGTTCTTTGCGTGATCAATTTCGAAAAATGCGAGATAGCGTGGAGTAGGCGGGTATAGACGATGATTGTCAAATTTATTATAGAATTATATACATGTAATTAAGGACTATATAGTAAGATCAATGAAAAGGTATTGAAAATGAAAGAGCGTTTCGTTGTTCCCTCACTGGCGACACATTTCTCGTCATCATATCAAATTGATACATGATGAAAGGAGGCCGACATAGTTATACGATATTTCTTTTGCAAAGAAATTATTGCCTTATTAAAGTACACATTCAAAGAAAATCACAAATATGATAAATAATGTATCACTAGAAACTGGCAAGTGAACAGATAGCAATCGTATCAGTTTAAAGTCAACTACATATTAGGTAATTAAACAATAATACAAATAAAACTACCTCCCAGCATCTGCGATATACAAGCGCTTCGCCAAAAAAATAACAATGTTTCAATGACGTCAATAAAGGGAACAATCCTGTCCAAGCAGACGACGTCCCATAAAGAATGAACATAAATGCAGTGCAGTTATTTCTCAAATTATAAAGAATTTAGTGTATTCAAACGTGCCCATATTTCACACCATTCTAAAATGGGAATGAAACAGATTCTGATTACTGAAATCTTTTGTTTGTAAATATATAGGATGAGGGTTAATGAACAATCAAAGAAACCACACTTTCAAATTGAAAAGCCCGCTGAATGATTGCAAGGACGGTATTTATCCCTCATTCAACGCCGAACGTCCAGCGGTTGTATGCAGCTGTGAATGAAATGGCGTCTATTTTATTTACAAGCAACTGATTCCTTTATTCTTGTAATGCTTCATTTTCCATCCAAATAAACCCATGCACAGGGTTTAGAGTGAGGCAATATATGGATTAAACATGATAGACTAATGCTAGTGAAGTGAAATAACTGAGGAGAAGATGACAAAACAGGCACTGAAAATATGTGAGATGTTATGGGACATCGTCTGCTTGTGCAATTAACGTCCTCCCTTTGACGTTACACATTTCAGCGGCTTTCGGAGAGCTGTTCAGGTGCTATGTCGGGGCTGTATTTTAGCAATTTGTAATTGATAATAATCATTACTTCGAATGTTTGCAAGCGTCGAATTTTGACAAACTTGTCCGGTCTAAGCTTCACCTACGCAAAAATGAAAATTAAGTCAGTTTTAAAAATCAATGAATATCTACTTTAATACTATCAGACCGGAGAGATGGTAGTGAGAAGTGTGAAACAACATCGACGAACTCAGTTTTACAACTGACCCGATCGTTACTGCTCATGCCCGTGCCGGGCTCCGTGAATCGCGGAGCGAACAACTGAGCATTCTGTGTAGTGGAGATGTATTACCGCCTGTGACAAAGACTATTTCTGCCAGAATTCCCCGACTTTTAAATGGCAAAATGAATTTTCGGTGCGGTCCAGCCTCCAACACCCCACTCTGCAGTCTGGTGTTATAGACCGCTTTCTTCCACATTCGTCGTGTAGACTGAGTTTTGTGATGGTTTCATATCATTGGAAGAAATCGTAAGAATTCAAGTTTACATATCACAATACATTACAAGGTATAACACATAACCATTTGATACTATCATTGAAAAAAGGGTCCTTGCGTTAGCACTACCAGCACTAGCCCTGCCCATAAAGAGGAGACAATAATCCAAGAAACAAAACAAACACACATTAAAAAAAAAAAAAACCCAACCAAACCAATAAAAACCCGAGACAATGAGCAGAAATGTTGAGATCACTAAGCAGAGCGATCAAAATATAAAGAAAAAGAGGAAATTGAAACCTCTCTTTCGTCAGATCATTCATTTCATATACATTTTATCTCATCAATATTATTACATGTGTGCACTGTCATGTTTAAAAATCCAGCTGCTAGTAGATATTAGGAAATGAATATAGGCCTATATCTTTTAACAGCAAATCTAAAGTCCTACCCCGGCAATACACAATGCACATGCATATCTCAACCTATATAAGACTGCGAATAAGACTAGTAAAATATGGTGCCAGCTCTACATCAAGGTCGTCACTGTAGGGCTGGCAAACTTTTGTTTACACTGGAGATTAAAGGGAAAGTTCACCCCGAAGATTACTTAATTTAAAAAAATGCAGAAAAAATAAAGAAAAATATTGGCGAAAGTTTGGACAAAATCCGTTAAAGAATAACGGAGTTATGGACTTTTGAAGTTTTGATTTTGTGACGTCACATGCGAGCAGCTCCTCCATTATGTAATGTGATAAATATTCCATAAAATACAGTTTTCTCAGAAAATTTAGAATATTTTCGTCTGTGCATTTGATATATTGTCAGAAATGTTATTCAATACTAGATTCTGAAAAGAAACAATATTAATTTATCGTGGAACGTAAAAAAAATGTGAATATATGGAATATTTATTACATGACCAATGGGCAGCTGCTCGCATGTGACGTCACGAATCCAAAACTTTAAATAGTCATAACTCTTTTATTATTTGACCGATTTTCATCAAACCTTCGCCAATATTTTTCTTTATTTTTTCTGCATTTTTTTAACTCTAGTAATCTTTAGGGTGAACTTTCCCTTTAAGTGGACTCTCTCTGTGTGATAAGCATTACACCACCATTCATGCAGCCATAAAATCTAGTCAACTTTCACCCCACTTGTAGTGGCCAAGTGGTGTTTTCCTCATTAAAAAAAAGAAAGAAAAGAAATATATATATATATATATATATATATATATATATATATATATATAATTTGCCCATACTACGACCCGAGCTATTACTAATGAAAATATTAGACGGATATTAGGTCATAATTTGCTAAGCCCTCAAAATCTTTTCTTAAGATTTCTTTGTTTTTAGATGATAAATAACAAGATACTAGCAGTACTAAGATGCTGTGAATTTCTTTCCTTCTCGAGTGGAATATCAAACAAATAAAAGGGGAGGGGAAATACTCATAACCTGGCCTGGTACGTAAATTCCAACAACGTTAACGTGCAAGAAGCACGTGTAAAATATATGAGGTATGTGCGTACGCGACACACGCTCACGCTATCTCGAAACGAAGCGCTGTGATGTGGTGCGGGGAGCCTTTGAAGTGGAAAGGTCATAGCACAGGGCAGTCTAAAGCCGTGATCTAGCGTTGTACATGTAAGCATCTTTTGATACAAGGAGACAGTGTGAGACTACACTTAACATGCTTCATGTAAATTTTCTTTTCACTACAAAAGCTGTACGTGAGCTTTGAAAGAAAAGAAAGTAAATTTAACTGGTCTGAGGTCCTAGAGTCACAGGACTGCAACAAACCTTATAACATGTGAATTTATATGCTCGTGCAGTAGTTAAAAATTCCATGAACATACATCGGAAAGGGAAAAAAATCCTACTGATTTTAACTAATCAGAGCCCTTACAAATCAAAGCAATAGGCTACGAATTGAGGAAAATAAGGAACAATTATAGTCAGCTTATCGTCGAATGCATCTTTTCGTATGTGTCTGCAGCAACAGTACGTCTAGTCGATGGTTCATCAAGTACCGAAGGAAGAGTGGAAGTTTGCTACCAAGGACAATGGGGAACCGTTTGCGATGATGCGTGGGACCTGACTGATGCGAACGTCATCTGTCATTCCCTTGGACTAGGTTCTGCTCTCGAAGCTCTCTCTTTAGCTGTATTCGGTGAAGGCACAGGGACTATTGTTATGGATAACGTCGACTGCTCCGGGAGCGAAACGAGTATCTTCGAGTGTGGGAATTCTGGTCTTGGAGTCCACAACTGTGAACATTATGAAGATGCAGGAGTACGTTGTTCAGGCACATCAGGTAAAATATTGACTTAATTTTAATTTGGGATAAAGTATGTTTGACTGCGACATTTTATAATCACAAAGAAAATTATTAAACGAATGATTAATATACACAGCATGTTTGTATTTAGACCGCATTGTCATATCTTGACTTTCTCGGAGATTGATGTATGTTTCGGTATAATGTGACTTGAGCTGCTAATATGTTTGTCAAATGGAGGGTAGATACACCCACGATTACGATTTAGAAGGGGGATACATGCCCCCCAAATATGGGGAATATCAGTGGGAGCTACTATTCTGCCGATAGGTCAGTGAAACCGTCCCAGGAATATATACCTTGAAGCGAAATAAATCTCGAGCTCAAATTCAGACTTTCTTTATGTTTGCTTTCTTCATAAAATACTATGGTACCTACAAAAAAAAAAACAGGAAAAAATCATTCTTGTACAATTTGAATCCTAGCCAATAGAAAAAAACACCCCCCAAAACAACAACAAGCAAACAAAACACACAAAAAAAAACAGTGAATTTATTTATTAAGAAGGGGAAAAATGAATATCGTTGCAAGCAACTTTTCGTCTGTGTCTGCAGCAACAGTACGTCTAGTCGATGGTTCATCAAGTACCGAAGGAAGAGTGGAAGTTTGCTACCAAGGACAATGGGGAACCGTTTGCGATGATATGTGGGACCTGACTGATGCGAACGTCATCTGTCATTCACTTGGACTAGGTTCTGCACTCGAAGCCGTCTCTTTTGCTGGCTTTGGTGAAGGCACAGGGAATATTGTTATGGATAACGTCGACTGCTCCGGGAGCGAAACGAGTATCTTCGAGTGTGGGAATTCTGGTCTTGGAGTCCATAACTGTGAACATTATGAAGATGCAGGAGTACGTTGTTCTGGTACATCAGGTAAAATATTGACTTAATTTTTATGATAGGGAACAAGTGTGTGCGACGTGTAATTACAAGGAATATGATTTAACGAAATTGATGTACATAGCACGGTGGCATTGAATTTTTCGATCATGTTAATAAATTACCCCTTAACTTTCTTAGAAATTGCTGATTGTTTCAAGACAAGGTGACATTATAAGAATGAATTGAAACGTTCTGAATTCAATCTTCACGTTTCACCCTATTATTGAACATGGACAGAGTAAGATTTTACGTCAAATACAATTCGCTAATATATAGTAGAACCTTGGCAAAATTGTCTAGAAAACTAAAACCTTGATCGCCTTCATTATTTTAATCAAATGAATGATTAAGGTATACGCGTAGTATTAGTAAATTAATCTACTGGAAAGCGATCGGACCAAATTTGTTGGAAACGAGCGTGCTACAAAACTGGAAAAATCAAATTGCGCGTAAGAGTTGAACCATTTAGTATTGCTCTTACGCTAGCTCTTCTAATTCAGTAATGATGCATGCTGTCTTGTTCACCTGGGAAAGCCTCATCCATTTATAATAAAATTGTTAAAAAGTTTCACTCTGATCCTTGATGAATCGTCATGAATCGTAAACCTATAAAGGTAACATTTCACGGAATAAGAAATCAATGAAACAAACTGAAATCGATAATATCCTACACGAATGCACGTGCATGTATATTATATATTTAAAACTAAGACTACTTTCTATGAACAGATGTCTTTCCGGATGGTAGTCCTTTGGGCATAGAAAGTGGGGCCATCCCAGATTCGAGCTTCAGTGCTTCGAGTGAGTATAACGATGGTCATGGGCCATGGAGAGGGCGGCTAAACATAGCTGGAGAACCAGACTTATGTGGATGCTGGGCAGTAGGAATAGCCGACGACAATCAGCATATTCAGGTAAGACTGCATTTATGAACTTCTTTCATGTCGGTTTGTATTCCTCGTGAAATGACATAGAAATACTCCTACGAAACTATGTTACATTATTGTGGAATTCCATTGATATTGTAAATTTTGTTAGTGATAATACATAGACATTGTATTATCGAGTAAAATGTGCATTCTAGTATGTCCCATCATCATTTATCATGTTGATATATAACTAGTATTATCGGTATCATTATTGCATTTTATTATTATTGTATTTTTTTTTTTTAATGTTGAAACGTTTGATTGGTCAGAAAACACATAATAATATACAAAATGTGCGTTACATTTGTTTTGCAGAAAATAAACAATCATACTGTTTGGCACATTTACATTGTAACATTAACAAAAAGTGTCATGCCTGTACATACCCCGGCCGCACCGACGAGATCACCATCAGACCAACAATAAACCGAAAGAGAGTGAGCGAGAGAGAGAGAGAGAGATAACATCAGCCCTATATAACAGCAGCGACTCCGTCGGTCCCCGGTCGGTCTGGAGTCGGCCCGACGGCACCGCCGGGGTATATTAACGCAACACACAATCTGACATTCATTATTATATAACAGAACATAGCACATCGAAACACCACAACATGGAAAATAAAATCGCGTATAAAAAATCGTGTAGAGTATTTCTTTTGAGCATTTTGTACAGAAAGATTATCATAAACATTACGAAACGCAGAAAAACCTACTGATATTTTGCCACTTTGTCATATGCTTATTATTATTGTTATTACTATTATTATCATTATTACCATCATCATCATCATCAATCATTATTGTAATTATTATCACTATCACTGTTTTGTTGCAGTTGCTGTTGGTATTATTATTATTAATATTATCATTACCATTATTATTATTATTATCACCATTATTATTATTTCTATTATTATTATTATTATTACTATTATCATTATAATTACCATTACTATTATCATAGTTATCATCCCAAGTATTTTCTCAACTATTTATTTATTAGTTTTCCCGTCCATTCTGACACTTTTTTCATTCAATTCCATCATTGTTCACTAAAATTTCGTCCTCAGAGCCAAGGAATGTGCAAATGTATAAGTTAACTTCGTCATTTGTTATTTAAGCTGGTCAGTGGACATTTAATTTCAAAACTGTCCATTCATTTTTGTCAGATTTCATTCGAATTCGTCTTACCTGATGATCCGCTGCAGAATGCAATGATCGAATTCGTCTTTGTGCAATCAATTTCAAAAGAGTTTCGTAAACCATCCAAAGAACAAAACAGCACCCCTTTTCATTATCCATGTATGCTTCTTCATTTATCATGTTTATTGAATGGCTCCTGTCCATCGATGACGAGGATGTCGTCTTAATAATATCAGCAGTGGCGTATCTAGGTATTCTGGCGCCCGGGGCAAACTATCAAATCTGCCTCCCCCCAGGCGCGGATCCAGGGGGGGGGGCCGAGCGGGCCCGGGCCCCCCCCCCCCGGCCAAAAAAAAAAAGAGGGAAAGAGAGAAAGAGAAGGAAAAGAAGGGAAAGGAAGAGAAGAGAGAAAAGGAAAAGAAGAAGAAGAAGAAGAAGAAGAAGAAGAAGAAGAAGAAGAAGAAGAAGAAAATTTGAAAAGGAGAAGAGGCCGGGGGCCGAAAGGGCCTTGCCTCCCCCCCCCCGCTCCCAAAAAGAGTGAAGGAAGGGGGGAGAGAAAAAAGAAGGCAAAAAAAAAAAAGGAAGGAGTCCGGGGCCGAAAAGGCCTTACCTCCCAAGGTGTAGTGTTGCCTGTTGCCTCCCCCCGGCCCCCATAAAGAGAGAGAGAGAGAGCAGGAAGGAAAGTAGAAAGATGAAAAAAGAGGGAAAGAGAGAAGGAAAAGAAAGGAAAGGGAGGGAGGAGAGAAAAGTGAGAAAGGAAGAAAAAATTAAAAGAGGAAGAAGCGCGGAAGCCGGGGGCCGAAAGGATCTTGCCTCTCCGTTCTCCCTCCCCCTCCCCCTCCCCGGCCAAAAAGAGGGAAGGAAGGGGAAGGGGAAGAGGAGAGAATGGGAAAAGAAAAAAATGAAATGAAAGAGGAAGAAAATGGGGGGGGGGGGAGAGTCCAGGGACTGAAAGGGCCTTGCCTCCCAGGCTCCCCCCCCCCTCGCAAAGAGAGAGAGAGAAAGAGAGGGAGCAGGAAGGAAATTAGAAAGAACAAAGAGGGAAAGAATCGAAGGAAAAGAACGGAAAGGGGGAGAGGAGAGAAAAGGAAAAAATAGGAAGACAAAAGAAAATGGGAAGAAGGATACCGGGCGCCAAAAGGGCCTTCCATCCCCCCCCCCCCCCTCCATAAAAAAGGGAGAAAGAAGGAAAAGGGATAGATGAGATAAAGGGCAAAAAAGAGGGAGAAGAAAAGGGAAAATTAGGAAGGGGGAAGGAGGCCGGAGGCCGGAGGCCGAAAAGCCCTTGCTCCCACGTTGTCTCATCTCCCCTATCTCCACAAGAAAAAAAAACAAAACAAAACAAAACAGAGCAGGGTGAAAGGGAAAGAAAAAAGAGGATATAAAGGGAAGGAAAACGCGGAGGAATAAGAAAAGAAAACAGAAGGGATGTAAGTTTCCTGGAAATGAAAAAAAAGCTTAATATCAATAAAGTAATTTAAATGCTTATCAAAGGCATTACCATTCTGAATATCTATATGTTAAAATTTAAGAATAACAATTTCATCTCATTTGATAACAGATGGGTGAATATAATTTTGCTGTAAACTAGTTTTGCTATTATGTGCTGTATAATTAAAATGGTTTGTTTGTTAATTCTATTATGTGCAGTATTTTGTTGTTATTAATGTGTTTATTTGATAAAGATATTTCTATAAGGGGAAAACGGACCGTTTTTTTTTTTTTTTTTACAGACGTGTATCAATCAGATATGATTATTTACGTCTGGGACGTCAGGTGCGATTTTCCTTAGTGAAACGCCTTGCCATTCTTGTGGAATACTGGAATACTCTCTTCTTTTTTTAAACATTACAAGCCAACCACTTTTGGTTTTCATCATGTCAACGGTTATCCTTAAGACGTTTAGATACTGTTGATGATATTTCCACCTATTTTCAACAATATAGTGGAAAATCAAATTTTAACATTTCTTCAAAATGTTCATGTTAACAGTAAAATTTTGCATGGATATTATATTAGTATTATTCTTTTACAGGCACAAAGAAATGCAATAATGACCATGCTTTGGCGTGTAAGTGTATCATTACACTTATTGTTTTATTACATCTTGTGTAATAGTATGCATACCAGCTTGTGGAACTTTTTCGTACTTTTACTGTATGAAAGAAAGCGTTTGGAACTTATAGTGCACACAGGGCTGTCGCTAAAGGGGGGGGGGGGGTGGGGGTGGGGGTGACACCCCCCCCCCCCCAACGCTATGGATATCGTCGGGAAAACTGCGCTACCGTTGGGAAAAAATGAGAAGAGGGGAAAAAAATAAGTAGGGAAGTGAAATAAGAGAAAAGGAAAAAAAGGAAAGGAAAAAAGAAGAGAAGGAAGAAAGGAAAAAAGAAAACGAGAGAAGAAAAAAAAGGAGGAAAGGAAGAGGAAAGGAAGGAAAAGAGAGAAAAAAAAAGGGGGGAAGAAGAAAATTAAGAAAAAGGCAAAAGAAAAATCGACAATGAATAATGGTAAAGAGAAGAAAAAGTCTCGGAGAGAGAAAGAGATGTTCTGCCTGAGGTTTTTCTTGTCGGTACGGTGGAGACGTGGAGTCGGGTCAGGCGGGGTTCTCTGTACCGACGACGGTACCGTACCGTGCTGTGCATAATTTCTGTACATTTTCACAACAAAGAGTGTTAATTTTTTTTGTTCGCTCGCTTCGCTCGCTCGCAGTATATAACTACCACCTCATAACAGGGCAGCAAGATGCTCAAAATGTCTTCTTGGGGTATAGGTTTATAGAAGAATGTTTTGTATATTTTCACTAAAAAAAGTGTCAAAACTTTTGCTCGCTCGCTTCGCTCGCTCGCAATACATAACTACTATCTTATAATCAGGTAGCAAGATGCTAAAATGTCCTCCTTTTGGGTTAGTATTATGGGCGAATATGTAATTTCTGTACATTTTCATAACAAAAATTGTCAAAATTTATGCTCGCTCGCTTCGCTACCACCTCACTACCACCTCATAATCTGGCAGCAACATGCTCAAAATTGTTTAGTCCTCATATTTGGATAGTATAGTAGAGCCGAATATCTAATTTCTGTACATTTTCATAACAAAAAGTGTCAAAATTTTTGCTCGCTCGCTTCGCTCGCTCGCAATTTATAACTACCCCCTTATAATCGGATAGCAAGATGCTCTCATGTCCTCATATTGAGTTAGTTTTATAGGCGAATATGTAATTTCTGTACATTTTCACAACAAAAAGTGTCAATTTTTTTACTCGCTCGCTTCGCTCGCTCGCAATAGGCTATAACTACCACCTCATAACAGGGCAGCAAGATGCTCAAAATGTCTTCTTCGGGTAGGTTTATATAGCCGAATGTTATGTATATTTACACTAAAAAAGCATGCTAATAAGGATTCACGAAACTCAGTGTTTAGGGCGGATTTCGAGGAAGTTAGCGTACATGACCATAATGACACCATCAGAAACAGACGTTAGTTATTACCCAACAAAAGATGAATAAGTAGCCCCTCGAAATCATAGGTGTCAAATTGTAAATATTTTCTTTCGGAACTAGAAACTTTAGTCATTATGATCTGTATGGACTTTAAAAATTTCAGAATGTTCTTCCGGCGGGAGTGAAAGCCCTTTATATGCTTTTGCACCCCCCCCCCCGAGATCGAGCGTCAGATACGCCATTTGTCACCATTATTGTAGCAATATGTAGCTCACATGATTTGAAATTTGGGCCCCCCCTAAGAAATCCTGGATCCGCGCCTGCCTCCCCCCCCCCCCATGCCCAAACGCAGATTAATGAGCGCTTTTAATTTAGAAATGATGGCATCACGTGAAAATGAGTTTTGATGAACCAAATCCACGGTTGTTAGCCCAAATTTGATGATTATTGAATAAGCGAGGTGGCAACGCGACCGAGCTGCAGATTTTTTATTTCTTTTCACCTCTCAAATTAAAATTTCTTATGTATTACCCTTACAAAAAAACTTTCTCTCTTTTGCGTTTTTTGCGCCACTTCAAGTGCCGCCCGGGGCACGTGCCCCCTCTTCCCCCTCCCGTAGATACGTCACTGAATATAGTAGTGTTAGTATATTATTCTTATTCTTATTTTTGTTATTACTATTATTATGATTATTATTATTATTATTTATATTATTATTATTGTTATTATTATTATTATTATTATTATTTATATTATTATTATTATCATTATTATTATCATTATTATTATCATTATTACTATCATTATTATTATTATTCATTATTATTATCAAAATCGAAGGTTGATTTGTTAACAACGTACAGCATCATTGGAGTGGCAACACAAGGTCGTCAGGATTACCCACAATGGGTAACAAGTTACAAGGTTGCCTGCAGTATGGATTCTGATACCTTTGATACATCGAAAGATCCCGTCAACACGACAACCGACAAAGTATGTGTTCATATGTCTATATTGTTAGAGAGAAGAATATTTTCGCCAGATAATTATGAGAAGAATAACGTTTCAATTTAGTTTTTCATTTCAGAATTAGGCTAGTCATTTTGAAGCATTGTAAACATGAGTTTATAACATGGTTGCGATGTACAGCTGCAACACTACTATTTTTATCTTCTGTTCTTAGTGTTCAAAATGCACGATTTTAAACTCAGGACATTTATCAATTATACACTTATGATTATTTGGTAGTACTGCTTTACATTTACATTATTATTTGCATCGTATACTGCTATGTATACCTATATGTACATGTAATATTTTTAAATTTTTTCATATGTGATATTTTCCCCAATTCGGCCTTTGGCCGCTATGGATTTTTATCTCCCAATATGTTTGTATATTCTCATTTGTATTAATTTTGGATACTGAAATAATAAACCTTTTATTGAATTGAATTGAATGATATCATCAACCTCTATTGAGAATATAATACTAGTAACTGTTTGGAAGTTGGAACACAGTATGAAACAGAGACACTTGAAAACCCATTGCATGGATGGAATGTTGGAACCAGAGGCAGCCTTACAGTGTATGAGTGTCGGGGGGGGGGGGGGGGGTGGGCGATGCCTCCTAGGAACTTTCTCTCCAGGAAACAATGTCAACAGGGGCCCGTTGCACAAAACTTGCGTTTGAAGGCAACTCAGGAAAATCAAACGCAACTTTATTTTCAGCCAATCAGAAGTGCACATTACAGACTTGCGTTTGATTTTTTAGGAGTTGCGATTAAACGCAAGTTTTGTGCAACGGGCCCCAGATGTCATCAAATGCGCGTTACTCCTTTACAAAGATTCAGCAAAATAATATACGATTGTAACGATACTGACTATCAGACATCGTATTCCATGTATAGATTTATGTCAAAACCATTATGTGGCGCTCAATGGATAAAGCCCTGTTTAATACACATGACTTTCAAGTCAATGCAATTGCAAGATAGGCTTTTGATGCTGTCTAATCCCCGTCCAAAAAGTGTGATTTTTCACATTCAAAGGTAAAAACATGATCAACACGATCACAACTACTTTCGAAAAAAAAAATCAATCAAAGCCATTTCAGTAGCCTTATATACATCACCTATTAAACATAATGTGGAACATTTCAGTGACCTCGTGCGTGATCCGAAAATGATTTCTAAAGGATATACCAACATGACCAAATGATATTTAAATTGCTCTTGACTTGATTTCTAGAAAGTCTTTGCGATCGTGTTAATTTATGATTGCAAAGAAAATATTTCAGTCCTCGAAATTAGTACATGTACTCTAATAATGGTCGTTTTTTGGGGTTTTTTTTTTTCGTTGAAGATCTTTCCCGCCAATACTGACCAAGACACCGTGGTGTACAACCGCTTGCCCGTGGCCATGCTATGCCAATATGTTCGTCTAATACCCACCGCCTGGACAAATGGAATTGCCTTGCGTATGGAGCTTTATGGAGGAAGGCCTCTTGAAGGTGAGTTTCAGGAGTCAATTGAGTCTACGGATCGAAAAGACGGAATCAGATATAGGCCCATTCATATGGTGAAAAACCGCGATTTTCTATTGACGGTGTTTTACCTTGTCGGCAAAACCACCAGCCCCAAAAAGCGCGGTTTGGGGACAAGAAGTACGGTACCAACGTACAGGCAGCTTAATTTCTTCTGTAATAATTATCGTATCTTTGCTATTATTTGATCAATTTCCATGAATCGAAAACCTGTCAAAGGCAACTCTTTACGGTACCAACAATGGTCAACGGATATTAAACCCTAGAGAGATAGGCAGCGATGACAGTGATGTAGCTGCCAAACAGTAACGGGTAAATAAAATGGCCCTACCGAACTTGTACGGGGACGGTTGCAACAGAATACAATCAAAATAATATTTTGAAGATTATATAGTCTTGAAGAATCTTTTTTGCCAGATCTTATTTGTTCGAGGTTAATTTCACATAGTAAAAAAAATTGTTTGTTGTTGGTTGTCACTTGATACTCTGCAAACTTTGTTTTTACTAGAAATGACAACGCAATCACTTGCAACATGTCCAACAGCGCAGCCCCAAACGACAACACAGCCTCCAACAACACAAACCGCGGCAACAACGCAGCCCCAAACAACAACAACAACGCAATCTCCGACAACAACACAAACCGCGGCAACAACGCAACCCCAAACAACAACAAAAACAACACAATCTTCGACAACAACACAAACCGGGGCAACAACGCAGCCCCAAACAACAAAACAGCCTCCGACAACAACACAAACTACGGTAACAACACAGCTCCAAACAACCACGCAATCTCCTACAACACCAGAAACCGCGGCAACAACGCGGCCCCAGACAACAACACAATCTCCAACAACAACACAAACCACGGCAACAACGCAGCTCCAAACAACCATGCAATCTCCTACAACAACAGAAACCGCGGCAACAACGCAGTCCCAAACATCACGAACGACCACATCGACAACAAAAAGTAAGTCGGCATATACACTGTTATTAATGCTGCCCACATTAATCGTCGATTCATTTGCGCCAAGATATCTTGCGCAGGTATCATTTTGGACAATATGACGACATATTAAACAAGTATTATTCTAAATTTCTTTTCGCATTGAGAATTGAATATTTTTAAGTGACGTGGTATCAGTGTTAAACTGTCCACATTCTGTAGACCAAATAACTATCGCTAAACATATATATATATATATATATATATATATATATATATATATATATATATATATATATATATATATATATATAAAGAACTGATAGGTCTCCATAACTATTTCCTTCTTTATGACAGCCTTCGGGCGATCCTCAATCTACAGACTTGCGGCCAATGATAAGGCACTCACCGACGCTCATTCTTCTCACAAAGTGAAGTCCGTCATAGAGTGTAGCCAACTTTGTCTTGAAGACGACACTTGCAAGTGTTTCACGTACATCAAACACAAGGGGGTGTGCTTACTTGGCGAAAGATCAGTTACTGAAATACATCGTGGGGCTTCAACGTATTTTGGATAGCTTAATTTTCTGCTTTTCCATTTTTCCCCTCAAAAGTAATCTATAAAAAGGCTGTCGCGGATAAAAGCTGGAGAGAATGGAAAGAGGAAAATCTGAAGAGAAGAAACATACGCAAGAATGACAGAGAGAGAGAGAGAGAGAGAGAGAGAGGGGGGGGGGAACAACAGCAAACTATTGTATAAAATTTAGAAACCAGGGCCCATATTCATGAAACCCTACTAAGCTAGATGCCAACTAGGCTCTAGTAGGCAACTAAAACTACTAGTTACCAACTATGTATTAATCACCTAGCTCAACTAGTTGGGAACTAACTTTATAGGCCAAGAGCCTGTCCCGAAATAGTCATCCCATTTTACATACGAGATTTGAATTGGCAACTTTATAGAAGTTTGATAAAATCTGAGCTGCCTGGCCTTACATGCTATTAGTGTATGTAATGTGTAAAAATGAAGCCCAGGAAAAAAAATTGCACTTCAAAATCATAATGTGCTTCGCAAAAGTAAACATATACAAGTGACCGGAAACGCCAGACTCATTTGCCCCCATAGAATGCAGTGCTAGACTAAAGCGTACCCCCATACGGTTTTCGTAAATGGCAGTATTCAGTCATAGATATCTTAATAATGACATTGTATATTTGAAAACCTTTATATGCCTGGTTATTTATTTATCCTTCTTGACATCATTATACAAGACAGATATCATAATTCAACAGTTTATTAAATCAAGCCTCCACAAAGTTACCGATGCCCTTTAAAGTTATTTAGACCATCCATGTCATTCACAAAAAAACTTGTCAGCTCGAACGAAGCAACCGGGTTTGGCTCCCAGAGCCCCCCATAAGGGCCCCAAAGTCGGGTCGATTTCAACCCATCTAACATATGGGCCAAACTTTGTCAGAAGGAAGGTGTATGACTATACATTACCAAAACACCAAAACTGACAACATTTTCAGTTGGGATGGGTTATCAGATTTTCCCCTTAAGGCCCATGGACCAAATTTCGTCAGAAAAATGAGGTATGGGCGTACATTACAAAAATATAAAAACTGACGAAATTTCCATCGGGAAGGGGGTGTAACACGCCCCTGCAAAAAACAAAAACAAAAAACAAAACAAAACAAAACAAAAACAAACAAACAAACAAACAAACAAAACCCCCTTAACAACAACAATAACAACATCAAAGTGCGCTTAAACCAAGCTTTGCTGCCCAAAATGCTCTGGATGAAGAGAAAAAAAAAACATTTTTGGCATTACAACCTTAATTACTCCAAAGTGAACAATTCAATTCAGGTAAAATTTACAAAATACAGTTTTGAGTATTATTACTTCTTGGAGTGCAATTTTATGTCAAATGATCTTTTCGATAATAAGTTATTAAATCATGAACATTATATTGCTTTCTCAAAAGTAGTCAACTGATATTGTCAGGATTATGTAAACACACTCATTGTCCATCTGCACCTGTGTGACAAGACATACTCCTGACAATATCATTTGACTACTTTTGAGAAAGCTGAACAATTTTCACAATTTTATAACTTGTTATTGAAATGATCGTTTGACACCAGAATGCACCCCAAAAAAGTTACAATACTGAGGATTGTATTATGTAAATTTTACTTGAATTGAATGATACACTTTGGAGTTATTGAGGTTGTAATGCTTAAAAATGGTTTTCTCTACATCCAGAGCATTTTGGGCAGCAAAGCTTGGCTTAGGGGCACTTTGATGTTTTTTTCCAGGGGCATCTTACACCCCCTTCCCGATGGAAATTTTGGTCAATTTTTATATTTTTGTAATGTACATCCACACCTCTTCCTTTTGACGAAATTCGGTCCACGGGCCTTAAGGATAAAAATTTGCCCCAATTTTTAGGGTCGGTCTGACAACCCATCCCGACTGAAAATTTTGTCAGTTTTGGTGTTTTGGTAATGTATAGCCATACATCTTACTTCTGACAAAGTATGGCGCATATGTTAGATGGGTGGAAATCGGCCCGACTTTGGGGCCCTTTTGGGAGGCTCTGGGGGCCAAACCCGGAGGCTTCGTTCGAGCTGACAAACTTTTTGTGAATGACATGGAAGGTCTAAGTAATTTTAAGGTGTCAAATCTTATATGTAAAATGGGGTGACTATTTCGGGACAGGCTCCCGACTATTATGTCTAGTTTCCAACTACTAAGTTGCCAACTAAATTTGTATTCATAAAACCTTACAAGGAATCTTGCCAGTTAGTATTAAACTAGGGACGGGTTTAGTTGTCAACTAGAGATTGAGTGCTGTGCTGTTGTGTAGAACAGATTTGGTGGAAAGGGAAGAATGTGTAGACTGTAGATAATACTCTGCCAGCCTAATTTCCATAGAGCACAGGTTTTACTTGCCAAACTATTAAAAGCCACTGATCGATGCCTTTTACTTAAATGCATGTGTAGGGTTTAAATGAGGATTTAGGACTCCCGCATAGCTATAGTCCCACTTTTCCTCCTCATTTTCCTTATTTTCCATCATTCTGTCTTTTTCTCTATTTTTTCTTTCTTTTCTCTTGCCTTATTTGTATATCAGTTTAACTTTCTTTCACATTCTTTCCCTCTTCTTTTTTTTTTGTCAGAAGAGTTCCAGTGGTGTTAGGATATTGCTCCTTTAAAGGGAAAGTCCACACTGGTATTAAGTTGATTTGAATAAAAGAAGAAAAATCGGAAAAACAGATTAGTGAAAGTTTGAGCAAAATCCGATAAGAAATAAGAAAACTATGAAATTTGAAGTTGTAATCAATCAAACACAAATTTGCGAGCTCCTTTTCCATTAGCTCAGTGCAGAAAATCTCATAAATCTTCATTCTCATAGTTATTGAGGGAGGAATAGATTTGTTTCATAGGTTTTGTCTAAAACATATGAGAAATTATTATTTCTAAATTGCATGTATGATTTAATATTTTCTTTAGAGAAAATGGAAATTCAAACTTCTAAAAATCATTACTTTCTTATTTCTTATCGTATTTTGCTCAAACCTTCACCGATCTGTTTCTTTAACCTTTCTGCTTTAAAAAAAAATCAATTCGTAATTAGGTTGGACCTTCCCTTTAAAACACATATCCACCTAAAAAAAGCCTCTGGATCTCTACTTGTGAAAATATGTGTCTCCGACGAATGTGTAAGGATTTAATTGCAACGTGCAAAAAGTCATGTGATCCAGTATTTTATTCTTTATGAGGGAGGGGGCAAGTTTGAAATTATTTTTTTTCTTCAGAATAACAGAAAGAAAACGATTTGTTTTCTCTTTTGTGGTGATTACATAATTACAGTACCTACAGTTAGGCTTGTTTATGCACAAGTTAACTTCGTACGAACTTCCACATGTTTTTTACTCTATATGTTTACATCCAATAATAATCATCACTTTTACCATACCAGACAGGCTAGCCACTATCGCCAGCCGCAAACAAGAAACCTCTTTGCCAATAAAACTTTCACAACAACTGGACCTAAATTCCCTTCCCCTAAATATTACTGAAACTCTTAATAATCAAACGTTAAAAAGAAATTTAAAACAACATCTCTTACTAACATACAAGGAAAGCCAACCCTCCAAAAATATCCCGGATACACGCGGAAGTTTGATCCTGATCTCCCTTTTTATCTGTTTTATGTTTTTTGTTTTGTTTTTTAAAATAATTTATCCCCCCCCTCTTTTACTCTCTTTCCTGATTTCATCTCTTTTCCTCTATCAACCTGTCCCTCCCCATCTGCTTCTTCATTTAGGTGGGCATTTGTGTGTTTATTAATTAATATTAGTTAGTTAACGTATACTATATGTAAACATAAAGAAACAAACCAACGAACAGATTTTTGAATCATGTATATAATTATAATGATTTTTAATTGGGAACATGCTATTTATAAGCTCCGCTTCTTTGCTAGTTCCCTTTCGTTACCTTTTCGATTATTATTATCAAGAAACAATTGAAACGTGTGTACACCTCTCTCTGTTATCAATGGTTATAACATTTATTTTAGAAAACTATATATAAAACAAAGTTCATATGAGTTTCTTCTACAATATAAACACTTAATATGATTTATGAATTGGTATCGAAAAATAAATGAATCTTGAATATTGAATCTTGAATGGTATTCATTACATAAATCATAATTTATATATTAGATAAAGTCATTTTCATGGGAAAAGCTACAGGACTTTAGCAATTCTGAATAATATGTATGTGTGATCCCCATCTCTTCCGAAATAATTATACCCTCTCTTTATTTTTGCGGCCACTATCTTCACTTCTATGAATTGTCTGACCAGTGGCGGAACCAGGATTTCTTGAGGGAGGGGGCTCAATATTCACAAATTTTTCTGGAAAGCAAAAAAAAAAAAAAAAAAAAAAAAGTCCGCCACTGTGTCTGACCATGTCATGTCTCTAACGATTGGCGATGTATAACGATTAGTTGCCAACTAGTGATTTAGAGGTTCTCTACATCAACTCTGAATTTTGAATGAAATTTACTTGCCAACTAAGCTCAATCAGGTTTTTATAAATACCATTTCGATCTAGTTGCCGACTAGCGTAGATTTAGTGGACAACTAGAGGCAGTTTAGTTGCCAACTAGGCATTATGAATAGGGCTTAGTTGCCAACTATAACTTAGCAAGGTTTTATAAATACCTACTAGTGCCTAGTTGACAACTAGGGAGCATTTGTAGTTGCCAAATAGCTAAGTAGGCTTTTATGAATTTGAGCCAAGAATTCTGAATAGTACATATTCTTCAAAAATAGTGAATTAAATTGTATGAGAGAGAAAAAAATGATTTTCATTATGAGGGGATTATCCTTACCCTCATTATTGAAAGAAACAGCTGAAAACAGTCTTTTCATAGGGTTTTAAAAGTCATGTTGCATTTGGGTCATGATCGCCTGTGATCCTAACCATGGTAACGTTTTCACGGTTTTACCCCAATCCGCAACACTGAGTTTCTACATGTAATTTTCGAAATGCTGCTGCTCGGTAAAGTATGCAAGGATGCATGCCATCCAGGTATCATTTAAAAGCATGATACTTCTAGTTTATGGAAAATAGATAATTATTGTCATAGAGCACATAGTGTTATCACAATAAACCTTTGTTTTAGGGTTTCGGGGTTTTTTTCGGGGACGCACTGTTTATATACACACACACATATATATATTTATATATATATATTATATATATATATATATATATATATAATAGTAAATAGTGTATATATAATACGCGCTGTCATTTGTAAGATTCGCATCACGTGACGTGCAAAAATTTTGTTATAGTCCACGATCGTGCACTATAACTTTGATTTCTGCACTGGGAATCCCGTACGTGTTAAATAGTTAGGGGATGAGTCATTTGTTCACGATTGCTATCGTTTGAATTTCATCGTTCTCAGCATTCAATTTCAAGTTTTTGTAGTTCAGAGTGTTACACATCATTAGAGAGCTAACATTTGGAGTTCATTTTGTGAGATAAGCAACTTTTGTAGAGTTAGGAAATCAGCAGTAGATCTAGACTATAAATTTATAGACCTAGGGCTGCCTTATACACAATACCGGTTATAGATCTAGGGGTCTATTTACTATAACAATTAGTTCATGTTCTATCTAAGCACCATTACTGGACTATATGAACTCCCAATACTAAATTATCCCTCGTGCAGGTCTATTTCACTTCGGCCTGCGGCCTCGGTGAAACAAAACTGCACTCGGGATAATTTAGTATTTGTCATGCACATAATCCAGTAAAGTGAATGATAGACCATGCACTATTTATATAATATAATATAATATAAAATATATATATATATATAAATATATATATATATATATATATATATATATATATATATACATATATCAGAGAATCGCGTTGAACAGAGGAATACTGAAGCTTTTCGTCTTGCACTCATCAGAGTAAAACCGTAAGAATGAACAGAAAGCCGAACTCGAACAATATAAACCGAAACAAATGGAACAAAAGGAGCGAAATATATCAAGCTATAATTGGCTGTCTAATTATAATGGTAAATTAGGCATATTGCCATCTGGTTTATGTAATAACGGGATAATCACTGAAATAATACGAGCGTCCTCCGTTTATATTGTTCGATTTCGGCCTTCTGCTCATTCTTGATTTATTAATATGATGAGTGCAAGACGAAAACCTTCAGTATGCCTCTGTTCAAATCGATTCTCCGATTTTGTACGACATGTTCCAAACATGTTTTCATATAATGTATAGATAATATATGTAGAAATACATACATACATATACAAACACACCCTCTTGCACACACACACAATACTGGTAAAGATTAAAGGTCATGTAAAGTTTTGGTAAGCCCTCAAAAACTGTTCGTCATATTTCTTCAATTTTTGTCGATAAATAGCAAGATACTAGCAATACTAAGACACTGTGAAGATTTCGCCTCCTAAAGTTTAATATTAAACAAATAAGAGGCAAAAACTAATTTATGTGCCGGGACAGGCACGTAAAATCCCAACAAAGGCAGCATGAGTAGCTACACACAGTGCACACACGCTGTCTCTATGCGAAGCCCCAAGCTTGCTGTGCGGGAGCCGTCGGGGTGGACGGGTCCTAGCATAATGGCAGTGATCAAGCATTCCTTACAGATATTTACACTGAAATTCACCAGAAATCATAGATGGAATACCAAATGATTTTTTACAGACATCTTTTGATACAAGGAGAACAACATGAGACTATATCTAACATGTTTCTTTCCAATTTCCTTTTTGCTACCAATACTGTACATGAGCTTTAAGGTCAACACCTGCTAAAAAAATAACATATTGAATTTTTATTTGTTTAGCAATATTTTGTTATAATACATATCTTTATCTTTACTCCAGTACATTATGTAATTATTTGGTACTATTGGTAGATTAGGTTCCCGTCCTGGATTCTGAGGGCCCTTAGGATTGCCAGCCACTCATTATTTACATTTTTTATACTTTCATTTTTGATCATTCATTTTACATGAATACAACAAAAAGATATAGATAGGCATATTCTTTCAAAATGAACTAATATAATAGCGTATTGATAATCAAGGTTAATAGTCCCATTACCATAATGTACAAAATTTCCTGACTTTAAAACATATTTGCCAGTTATCGATCTGTAAAATTTACAAAAGCTACAGAAAAGCGTTCTCTTTGAATCAAATCAAATGTGATTTTTTAAAGGTAGAAAAATAATTTATAGGATAATTTTTGGCAATTGTCTCCTAAATGCTCCCTTTGAGTTAATACTTTAAAATCTGTTGTTAGTTGATTCTATGTCAAAGACTCTGCATATGAATTAGACTGTTGTTTCCAGATTTGTTTTGATTTTGGTAACATTAAGGTTACAATTATTCCCTGCTTCTTAGTCAATAGGGGTGATGAATTAATAAAAAGATGATCTATAGCAGCTGAATTCTTCCTGGGATCTTGAATAAGCATTCAAAGTACAATGTTTAAAAGGTTACATGTCGTTCTCCCAAAGGTTTCATGTTCCGAAGGTTCGTTACTCCGAAGGTTCGCAATTCCGAAGGTTCATAATTCCGAAAATGAAAAAGAGTTGATAATTCCGAAAATGAAATAGGGTTCGTAATTCCGAAACTGAAATAAGGTTCTTAATTCAATAAATGAAAAAAATGTTCACAATTCCGGAATTGAAAGGGCTCTATTGCATTTCGGTATCACAAACCTTTGGAATTTTGAACCCTTTTTTATCTTCGGAATTACGAAACATCGGAATAATGCATCAGATGTTCGGAATTATGAACCCCCTGATATGTGAAATTTGTGTTTTTATGATATTATACCAAGTAAATACATTTATTTGACATTATCTTCTTTATATTTTAAAACTTGATTAGCATAGCAGTCTGATTCTGAATTGTGTGTATGCATATACATACTGTATATGAAGAGAATATACGATCAGAAAATAAAAGTCTTTTAATATTCATCGTATATTGCATTATCGATTTTTGTAGTGAAACTTTTCCTATATTACGGAAGGTATGATAAAATCACTCTTAAAGCAAATCCAGCTTCCTACTTAAAAATATTAAATAAAAAAAAACAACAGTTATTAAAAATAATTGTTAATGTAGCAACAAATTATAATATGGCCTGATTTAAAAACAAATTATATCAGTAAATTGATATTTTGAAAACCAAGTTCGATGATAAATTGATTTAGGATAGTTTTCTATTGATATGTTTTTATACATACTGTTCAAAATTTTCAAATTGTATATTTTCTTTTCATATTGTGGCAGAGTGGTTTTGATTATTCTATACAATATTTCTTAATGTAAAAAAGTCAACTTTCTTACAAAAAAAAAAAAAAAAAAAAATGTTTGTATTTTTAATGTTATCTATCAATTTTTGTGAATTAGATATCTACATGCTCTAAAATGAGTTGATAATATAAAACTATTTATCGATAATTATACGACGTGGGTATTAAAACAAGTAATGTCATAATTTATTTTTGAAAATAGATAAGGTAAATCAAGGTCCATTCATTCTCTCTCACTCTCTTTCTCTCTCTCTCTCTCTCTCTTCATCCTGTCTCAATCTGACGCGTTCTCCCTCTCTAATTTTCTTCTTTTCTTTCCATATATTCTCTCTTCTTCTTACCGATATGTGTGTCTCTTTCAACGCGATGTGGGTTTGGCTCGATGTTTATTTTTTTTTCCATAAAGAAAGCCCCCATAACATGATTGCAAAATGCTAATATATTATTAATAAGTAGTTTATTTGAATATTTTCTCCGACAAACTAAACCCATAGCTGAATTTCTCTGCTTCATGATATTTAAAACTGTACACAATTTAATACTAACCAACATCTCCTGAATACAAAGCCCTCGTTATACAATTCACCTTGTGGTAAATACGAAGCGATTATATAAGCATTGACGTTAGCCTGTTAATTATTTCATAATCATAATGGGGAAAAATATTTCACACGTCTAACGCGATCTATCCAATTCGTCCGTATTGTGTGTTCACTCAAGAAGTAAGCCCGATCCCGTTTTACGATTGGTACATTCCATTATATTCGTGTTAATAAAATTGTGCCAAACATGCATCGATCAACACAAATGTGCCGACCAATTTCCCCAATTACCCATCATGGCTGTGGCGTAACTCTTCCGAGGGGGGGGGGGGGGGGGGTGGGGCAGGGTGATAGCAATCAGGAAGATGAAATGATTGTCCCACTCGCCCATATTTAGGTACTCTAACGACATTGATGGTAGAATTATGAATCCTTTATATGCAGGGTGTTAAAAAAAAAGAGGGAAATCCAAGTTTAAGGGTAAAGGAATCAATAATTCCAAATCATATCTTCATTAATGTATACACAATGGAAAGCTCATCTCCTCTTCTTTCATAATTATGACACCCAAACCATGATCAATAACTCACATATGACTGATTTGAGATAGTCTGGCAATGATGGTTTTGAAAAGACATGAAATTATTTGGGTTATTAATTATTAGAAATACATGATAACTGAAAAGCTCTTATTTTCATCATCCATGTGAGACCATAACCATGATTGGTAAGGCACATTGATATTTGTTCAACTGCCTCATTTAACTTTCTAGAACAAGAAACCAATATGCCAAACCAGTTGCCACTTGTGTCTGATCAGCAAAGTTTGGTCTTTCCACCATGATAATATCAAAGAGAAGAATACGAGCATTTCAATGATGTGTATTTCTAATAAGTAATTATCCAAAGCTTTCCTGAGTCTTCAAAATCATAATGAACCAAATATAGCAGCCATCCACTTATTCTAGACAATTTGGTTTCTGACAGTGACATTTCAGACCGTCTCAAATCAATCATGCGTGCTTTATTGACTTGTTATGAAAGAAGAGAAAATTAACTTTCCAGTGATAAATATATATATATATATATATATATAATATATATATTTTTGATAAAGAAATGCTTTGGATTACTGATTAATAAATCCATCAGTAAATTGGGTTTCTTATTTTTCAGGGACACCCTAAAGCCCATCGACTGTTGTATGTCACAAATTACTTTGCCACTACTTACAGAAATGGAAGTAGAGAGGTACAATAACATGCATTTTGATTATCATTTTTATGCCTTTACCACCATGGTGCCGGAGGCATTACTATTCATAGTACTCAAGCACAATCCTTTCCGTCGTGGAGTGAGAAAATTAATGATTTTTTTCCCTCAATAAAGCAATTTGATTGATTGTATGTTGTATGTTGTATGTTGATGATTATTATGATCGTGGATGGATATGGGTCTTAAAACTTCAGGGGCGCATCCATGATTTTGTAAGGGGGTGGGGGGGGCACAAATCAAGCAAAAAAAGGGGGGGGGGAAGACATCAGATTTTTGAGTTCGATTTCCTCCTAAATTCACTAATACGCAAATAAATAAATGAATAAATAATAATTTAAAAAATCGTCAGGTCTAAAAGAGGGGGGGGCGGTACAATTTACAAAAATGAGGCACAAGGTACACTTTAGTTTCAAAGCGGGAGGGGCACAGACCGGAATGGCCCCCCCCCCCCCTAAATTCGCCACTGGAGACAATTATTGTACTCCAAAAATCTCTGACTAGGAAAAAGGATAATCACGTTTTGGGTGGGAAAGTAAATTGGATTAGTGAATAAATAAAAAAAATGATAGAAAAGGGAAAATACTGAGATCTCATTTTAGGTCCTTTTTTTTACAAGGCAAGAACAAATTAAATATTACTTGCATTTTTAACTTTTGAATACGACATGCAACTTCTTCGGTTTTAGATGTTGTTGTTTTTTTTTTGTTGTTGTTTTTTTTTTGCATAATAAATAAAAGTAATAGGGTGGGAGGGGGGGGGGGGCTGTTGGTGCCCCAGTGTACTGTTCATCTATAGTAATGCTCACCAATTATCATACTGCATCGTGATGTGCCATTCATTTCGAAATTGAACATGAAAGTCATGCTGCTGATTGGACAATCATATCAGACTGCTATTGTTGACTTTTTTATCCATGGTTGATCATTGATACGACGCTGGCGGAGAATATGACAGAAAGTTCATTAAAACCCCATCGATTGCCTAGGGTCAATGTACACAGCTAGGACAAAATCAAGCCCCGGTAGTATGCAGGGTGCAACATACAATATTGGGTTCTGCATAGATCATCACGACCGCACATGTTAGCACGTAATAAAAGCACTTGCACTATGGATTGAAGTACGTCTCAGTGGAATGTTCTAATTTAGCACTGGTATTCGACAAAAGTCTATCATAGCTACCCACCCTTCATTCAGCGAGGTGAGTTTGATTTCCTTCTAAATCACGTTCATTTCATTTTCTCTTAAGTATTGAAATGTTGCAGGTATTAACATTTATATATATATATTTTTTTTTTTTCCAGCAAAAGTTGAAGCGGGAGAATTTTAGAGTGTTTTAAATCATAAATAAGCATTACACATATAATGTTCCATCCAATATTTCGTAGCCATATATCAAACCATATTCTTTTCAATACTTCTCTCTGATTAATCAATGTTATTGATTGAAAATATGTGCCAGTATCGAAATATTTGATGTCTTATTAGATGGATAGATTTGTATGAGAACTTTGGTTGAAAAATCAAGAATGACAACAATATAATTTCCAATATATTTTTAAGTGTTTAAAATGCATTTGCTAACTGCGTATTATATAAACATATATGTTACTTTATACCTTCAGATGGATTTTGCTCTACTTTGTATTCTAACGCTTATCAGCCAATTTGTTACTATTTATGCCCAAGAGAGTACATGCGACGGTAAGAACCCCTCTCCTGTCCTTCG